>CAWUDS030004735.1:0-76360 GCA_963859935.3 Lathyrus sativus | reverse complement strand
AAACTAAGTTAAGAGACTACAAATGAATGACCCATAATTTATACAGATGGATAACAATGAAAATTTAATAATCAAGCTCAATGTTGTTTATATTCATCGTATTCACATTGACTTATGGTATATTACATCTAAAAATATTCAATATATTTCTTCACCATCCCAAAGTTTTAGGTTTTTTTATAACTAAGTGAAAACAATAAAAGACTATAATAGATGTAAAAAAATTAATTAAATTTTATTTTTCTACTGCATCACAAAATTTTAGTTTTTTCTCCACTAAAAACAAAGTTAAAACACTATAATCCATGACGTTTTTTTTTTTAAAATAGGTAATAATTAAAATAAATAATCAAGCTAGATTTTATTTATATTTAGCATTTTCATACTGAATTATTGTAAATAAGATGTAAATGTATTTTAATATGTTTCTTCTCCATCACCAAACTTCATGTTTCTTCGTCATTAAGCCACTGAGTTAAAAGACTATAAATGAATGACAAAGAAATTATATATGCATGTGTAATCACTAAAATTAATTATTTATGCTCAATGTTATGTTTCTTAACTATAATCGCATTGTAGTATGGTATAATAGATGTAAGCAATTTATATATATTTCTTCTTCTTCATCACCAAAACTTTGGTTTCTTCACCTCTAAGAAACTAAGTTAAGAGACTACAAATGAATGACCCATAATTTATACAGATGGATAACAATGAAAATTTAATAATCAAGCTCAATGTTGTTTATATTCATCGTATTCACATTGACTTATGGTATATTACATCTAAAAATATTCAATATTTTTCTTCACCATCCCAAAGTTTTAGGTTTTTTTATAACTACGCGAAAAACATAAAAGACTATAATAGATGTAAAAAATTAATTAAATTTTATTTTTCTACTCCATCACAAAATTTTAGGTTTATCTCCACTAAAAACAAAGTTAAAACACTATAATCCATGAAGTTTTTTAAAAAATAGGTAATAATTAAAATAAATAATCAAGCTAGATTTTGTTTATATTTAGCATTTTCATACTGAATTATTGTAAATAAGATGTAAATGTATTTTAATATGTTTCTTCTCCATCACCAAATTTCATGTTTCTTCGTCATTAAGCCACTGAGTTAAAAGACTATAAATGAATGACAAAGAAATTATATATGCATGCGTAATCACTAAAATTAATTATTTATGCTCAATGTTATGTTTCTTCATTATAATCGCATTGTAGTATGGTATAATAGATGTAAGCAATTTATATATATTTCTTCTTCTTCATCACCAAAATTTTGGTTTCTTCACCTCTAAGAAACTAAGTTAAGAGACTACAAATGAATGACCCATAATTTATACAGATGGATAACAATTACAATTTAATAATCAAGCTCATTGTTGTTTATATTCATCGTATTCACATTGACTTATGGTATATTACATCTAAAAATATTCAATATTTTTCTTCACCATCCCAAAGTTTTAGGTATTTTTTATAACTAAGCGAAAACAATAAAAGACTATAATAGATGTAAAAAATTAATTAAATTTTTGTTTTTCTACTCCATCACAAAATTTTGGGTTTTTCTCCACTAAAAACAAAATTAAAACACTATAATCCAGGACGTTTTCTTTTTTTTTAAATAGGTAATAATTAAAATAAATAATCAAGCTAGATTTTTTTTATATTTAGCATTTTCATACTGAATTATTGTAAATAAGATGTAAATGTATTTTAATATGTTTCTTCTCCATCACGAAATTTCATGTTTCTTCGTCATTAAGCCACTGAGTTAAAAGACTATAAATGAATGACAAAGAAATTATATATGCATGCGTAATCAATAAAATTAATTATTTATGTTCAATGTTTTGTTTCTTCACTATAATCACATTGCAGTATGGTATAATAGATGTAAGTAATATATATATATTTCTTCTTCTTCATCACCAAAATTTTGGTTTCTTCACCTCTAAGAAACTAAGTTAAGAGACTACAAATGAATGACCCATAATTTATACAGATGGATAACAATGAAAATTTAATAATCAAGCTCAATGTTGTTTATATTCATCGTATTCACATTGACTTGTGGTATATTACATCTAAAAATATTCAATATATTTCTTCACCATCCCAAAGTTTTAGGTTTTTTTATAACTAAGTGAAAACAATAAAAGACTATAATAGATGTAAAAAATTAATTAAATTTTATTTTTCTACTGCATCACAAAATTTTAGTTTTTTCTCCACTAAAAACAAAATTAAAACACTATAATCCAGGACGTTTTTTTTTAAAATAGGTAATAATTAAAATAAATAATCAAGCTAGATTTTATTTATATTTAGCATTTTCATACTGAATTATTGTAAATAAGATGTAAATGTATTTTAATATGTTTCTTCTCCATCACGAAATTTCATGTTTCTTCGTCATTAAGCCACTGAGTTAAAAGACTATAAATGAATGACAAAGAAATTATATATGCATGCGTAATCAATAAAATTAATTATTTATGTTCAATGTTTTGTTTCTTCACTATAATCACATTGCAGGATGGTATAATAGATGTAAGTAACTTATATATATTTCTTCTTCTTCATCGCCAAAATTTTGGTTTCTTCACCTCTAAGAAACTAAGTTAAGAGACTACAAATGAATGACCCATAATTTATACAGATGGATAACAATGAAAATTTAATAATCAAGCTCAATGTTGTTTATATTCATCGTATTCACATTGACTTATGGTATATTACATCTAAAAATATTCAATATTTTTCTTCACCATCCCAAAGTTTTAGGTTTTTTTATAACTACGCGAAAAACATAAAAGACTATAATAGATGTAAAAAATTAATTAAATTTTATTTTTCTACTCCATCACAAAATTTTAGGTTTATCTCCACTAAAAACAAAGTTAAAACACTATAATCCATGAAGTTTTTTTAAAAAATAGGTAATAATTAAAATAAATAATCAAGCTAGATTTTGTTTATATTTAGCATTTTCATACTGAATTATTGTAAATAAGATGTAAATGTATTTTAATATGTTTCTTCTCCATCACCAAATTTCATGTTTCTTCGTCATTAAGCCACTGAGTTAAAAAACTATAAATGAATGACAAAGAAATTATATATGCATGCGTAATCACTAAAATTAATTATTTATGCTCAATGTTATGTTTCTTCATTATAATCGCATTGTAGTATGGTATAATAGATGTAAGCAATTTATATATATTTCTTCTTCTTCATCACCAAAATTATGGTTTGTTCACCTCTAAGAAACTAAGTTAAGAGACTACAAATGAATGACCCATAATTTATACAGATGGATAACGATTAAAAATAAATAATCAAGCTCAATGTTGTTTATATTCATCGTATTCACATTGACTTATGGTATATTACATCTAAAAATATTCAATATTTTTCTTCACCATCCCAAAGTTTTAGGTTTTTTTATAACTAAGCGAAAAACATAAAAGACTATAATAGATGTGAAAAATTAATTAAAAATTTTTTTCTACTCCATCACAAAATTTTAGGTTTTTCTCCACTAAAAACAAAGTTAAAACACTATAATCCATGACGTTTTTTTTAAAATAGGTAATAATTAAAATAAATAATCAAGCTAGATTTTATTTATATTTAGCATTTTCATACTGAATTATTGTAAATAAGATGTAAATGTATTTTAATATGTGTCTTCTCCATCACCAAATTTCATGTTTCTTCGTCATTAAGCCACTGAGTTAAAAGACTATAAATGAATGACAAAGAAATTATATATGCATGCGTAATCACTAAAATTAATTATTTATGCTCAATGTTATGTTTCTTCACTATAATCGCATTGTAGTATGGTATAATATATGTAAGCAATTTATATATATTTCTTCTTCTTCATCACCAAAATTTTGGTTTCTTCACCTCTAAGAAACTAAGTTAAGAGACTACAAATGAATGACCCATAATTTATACAGATGGATAACAATTACAATTTAATAATCAAGCTCATTGTTGTTTATATTCATCGTATTCACATTGACTTATGGTATATTACATCTAAAAATATTCAATATTTTTCTTCACCATCCCAAAGTTTTAGGTTTTTTTATAACTACGCGAAAAACATAAAAGACTATAATAGATGTAAAAAATTAATTAAATTTTATTTTTCTACTCCATCACAAAATTTTAGGTTTATCTCCACTAAAAACAAAGTTAAAACACTATAATCCATGAAGTTTTTTTAAAAAATAGGTAATAATTAAAATAAATAATCAAGCTAGATTTTGTTTATATTTAGCATTTTCATACTGAATTATTGTAAATAAGATGTAAATGTATTTTAATATGTTTCTTCTCCATCACCAAATTTCATGTTTCTTCGTCATTAAGCCACTGAGTTAAAAGAACTATAAATGAATGACAAAGAAATTATATATGCATGCGTAATCACTAAAATTAATTATTTATGCTCAATGTTATGTTTCTTCATTATAATCGCATTGTAGTATGGTATAATAGATGTAAGCAATTTATATATATTTCTTCTTCTTCATCACCAAAATTATGGTTTGTTCACCTCTAAGAAACTAAGTTAAGAGACTACAAATGAATGACCCATAATTTATACAGATGGATAACGATTAAAAATAAATAATCAAGCTCAATGTTGTTTATATTCATCGTATTCACATTGACTTATGGTATATTACATCTAAAAATATTCAATATTTTTCTTCACCATCCCAAAGTTTTAGGTTTTTTTATAACTAAGCGAAAAACATAAAAGACTATAATAGATGTGAAAAATTAATTAAAAATTTTTTTCTACTCCATCACAAAATTTTAGGTTTTTCTCCACTAAAAACAAAGTTAAAACACTATAATCCATGACGTTTTTTTTAAAATAGGTAATAATTAAAATAAATAATCAAGCTAGATTTTATTTATATTTAGCATTTTCATACTGAATTATTGTAAATAAGATGTAAATGTATTTTAATATGTGTCTTCTCCATCACCAAATTTCATGTTTCTTCGTCATTAAGCCACTGAGTTAAAAGACTATAAATGAATGACAAAGAAATTATATATGCATGCGTAATCACTAAAATTAATTATTTATGCTCAATGTTATGTTTCTTCACTATAATCGCATTGTAGTATGGTATAATAGATGTAAGCAATTTATATATATTTCTTCTTCTTCATCACCAAAATTTTGGTTTCTTCACCTCTAAGAAACTAAGTTAAGAGACTACAAATGAATGACCCATAATTTATACAGATGGATAACAATGAAAATTTAATAATCAAGCTCAATGTTGTTTACATTCATCGTATTCACATTGACTTATGGTATATTACATCTAAAAATATTCAATATTTTTCTTCACCATCCCAAAGTTTTAGGTTTTTTTATAACTACGCGAAAAACATAAAAGACTATAATAGATGTAAAAAATTAATTAAATTTTATTTTTCTACTCCATCACAAAATTTTAGGTTTATCTCCACTAAAAACAAAGTTAAAACACTATAATCCATGAAGTTTTTTTAAAAAATAGGTAATAATTAAAATAAATAATCAAGCTAGATTTTGTTTATATTTAGCATTTTCATACTGAATTATTGTAAATAAGATGTAAATGTATTTTAATATGTTTCTTCTCCATCACCAAATTTCATGTTTCTTCGTCATTAAGCCACTGAGTTAAAAGACTATAAATGAATGACAAAGAAATTATATATGCATGCGTAATCACTAAAATTAATTATTTATGCTCAATGTTATGTTTCTTCATTATAATCGCATTGTAGTATGGTATAATAGATGTAAGCAATTTATATATATTTCTTCTTCTTCATCACCAAAATTATGGTTTGTTCACCTCTAAGAAACTAAGTTAAGAGACTACAAATGAATGACCCATAATTTATACAGATGGATAACGATTAAAAATAAATAATCAAGCTCAATGTTGTTTATATTCATCGTATTCACATTGACTTATGGTATATTACATCTAAAAATATTCAATATTTTTCTTCACCATCCCAAAGTTTTAGGTTTTTTTATAACTAAGCGAAAAACATAAAAGACTATAATAGATGTGAAAAATTAATTAAAAATTTTTTTCTACTCCATCACAAAATTTTAGGTTTTTCTCCACTAAAAACAAAGTTAAAACACTATAATCCATGACGTTTTTTTTAAAATAGGTAATAATTAAAATAAATAATCAAGCTAGATTTTATTTATATTTAGCATTTTCATACTGAATTATTGTAAATAAGATGTAAATGTATTTTAATATGTGTCTTCTCCATCACCAAATTTCATGTTTCTTCGTCATTAAGCCACTGAGTTAAAAGACTATAAATGAATGACAAAGAAATTATATATGCATGCGTAATCACTAAAATTAATTATTTATGCTCAATGTTATGTTTCTTCACTATAATCGCATTGTAGTATGGTATAATATATGTAAGCAATTTATATATATTTCTTCTTCTTCATCACCAAAATTTTGGTTTCTTCACCTCTAAGAAACTAAGTTAAGAGACTACAAATGAATGACCCATAATTTATACAGATGGATAACAATTACAATTTAATAATCAAGCTCATTGTTGTTTATATTCATCGTATTCACATTGACTTATGGTATATTACATCTAAAAATATTCAATATTTTTCTTCACCATCCCAAAGTTTTAGGTATTTTTTATAACTAAGCGAAAACAATAAAAGACTATAATAGATGTAAAAAATTAATTAAATTTTATTTTTCTACTCCATCACAAAATTTTGGGTTTTTCTCCACTAAAAACAAAATTAAAACACTATAATCCAGGACGTTTTCTTTTTTTTAAAATAGGTAATAATTAAAATAAATAATCAAGCTAGATTTTTTTTATATTTAGCATTTTCATACTGAATTATTGTAAATAAGATGTAAATGTATTTTAATATGTTTCTTCTCCATCACGAAATTTCATGTTTCTTCGTCATTAAGCCACTGAGTTAAAAGACTATAAATGAATGACAAAGAAATTATATATGCATGCGTAATCAATAAAATTAATTATTTATGTTCAATGTTTTGTTTCTTCATTATAATCACATTGCAGTATGGTATAATAGATGTAAGTAATTTATATATATTTCTTCTTCTTCATCACCAAAATTTTGGTTTCTTCACCTCTAAGAAACTAAGTTAAGAGACTACAAATGAATGACCCATAATTTATACAGATGGATAACAATGAAAATTTAATAATCAAGCTCAATGTTGTTTATATTCATCGTATTCACATTGACTTATGGTATATTACATCTAAAAATATTCAATATTTTTCTTCACCATCCCAAAGTTTTAGGTTTTTTTATAACTACGCGAAAAACATAAAAGACTATAATAGATGTAAAAAATTAATTAAATTTTATTTTTCTACTCCATCACAAAATTTTAGGTTTATCTCCACTAAAAACAAAGTAAAAACACTATAATCCATGAAGTTTTTTTAAAAAATAGGTAATAATTAAAATAAATAATCAAGCTAGATTTTTTTTATATTTAGCATTTTCATACTGAATTATTGTAAATAAGATGTAAATGTATTTTAATATGTTTCTTCTCCATCACCAAATTTCATGTTTCTTCGTCATTAAGCCACTGAGTTAAAAGACTATAAATGAATGACAAAGAAATTATATATGCATGCGTAATCACTAAAATTAATTATTTATGCTCAATGTTATGTTTCTTCATTATAATCGCATTGTAGTATGGTATAATAGATGTAAGAAATTTATATATATTTCTTCTTCTTCATCACCAAAATTATGGTTTGTTCACCTCTAAGAAACTAAGTTAAGAGACTACAAATGAATGACCCATAATTTATACAGATGGATAACAATGAAAATTAAATAATCAAGCTCAATGTTGTTTATATTCATCGTATTCACATTGACTTATGGTATATTACATCTAAAAATATTCAATATATTTCTTCACCATCCCAAAGTTTTAGGTTTTTTTATAACTAAGTGAAAACAATAAAAGACTATAATAGATGTAAAAAAATTAATTAAATTTTATTTTTCTACTGCATCACAAAATTTTAGTTTTTTCTCCACTAAAAACAAAGTTAAAACACTATAATCCATGACGTTTTTTTTTTAAAATAGGTAATAATTAAAATAAATAATCAAGCTAGATTTTATTTATATTTAGCATTTTCATACTGAATTATTGTAAATAAGATGTAAATGTATTTTAATATGTTTCTTCTCCATCACCAAACTTCATGTTTCTTCGTCATTAAGCCACTGAGTTAAAAGACTATAAATGAATGACAAAGAAATTATATATGCATGTGTAATCACTAAAATTAATTATTTATGCTCAATGTTATGTTTCTTAACTATAATCGCATTGTAGTATGGTATAATAGATGTAAGCAATATATATATATATTTCTTCTTCTTCATCACCAAAATTATGGTTTCTTCACCTCTAAGAAACTAAGTTAAGAGACTACAAATGAATGACCCATAATTTATACAGATGGATAGGAATGAAAATTTAATAATCAAGCTCAATGTTGTTTATATTCATCGTATTCACATTGACTTATGGTATATTACATCTAAAAATATTCAATATTTTTCTTCACCATCCCAAAGTTTTAGGTTTTTTTATAACTAAGCGAAAAACATAAAAGACTATAATAGATGTGAAAAATTAATTAAAATTTTTTTTCTACTCCATCACAAAATTTTAGGTTTTTCTCCACTAAAAACAAAGTTAAAACACTATAATCCATGACGTTTTTTTTAAAATAGGTAATAATTAAAATAAATAATCAAGCTAGATTTTATTTATATTTAGCATTTTCATACTGAATTATTGTAAATAAGATGTAAATGTATTTTAATATGTGTCTTCTCCATCACCAAATTTCATGTTTCTTCGTCATTAAGCCACTGAGTTAAAAGACTATAAATGAATGACAAAGATATTATATATGCATGCGTAATCACTAAAATTAATTATTTATGCTCAATGTTATGTTTCTTCACTATAATCGCATTGTAGTATGGTATAATAGATGTAAGCAATTTATATATATTTCTTCTTCTTCATCACCAAAATTTTGGTTTCTTCACCTCTAAGAAACTAAGTTAAGAGACTACAAATGAATGACCCATAATTTATACAGATGGATAACAATTACAATTTAATAATCAAGCTCATTGTTGTTTATATTCATCGTATTCACATTGACTTATGGTATATTACATCTAAAAATATTCAATATTTTTCTTCACCATCCCAAAGTTTTATGTATTTTTTATAACCAAGCGAAAACAATAAAAGACTATAATAGATGTAAAAAATTAATTAAATTTTATTTTTCTACTCCATCACAAAATTTTGGGTTTTTCTCCACTAAAAACAAAATTAAAACACTATAATCCAGGACGTTTTCTTTTTTTTAAAATAGGTAATAATTAAAATAAATAATCAAGCTAGATTTTTTTTATATTTAGCATTTTCATATTGAATTATTGTAAATAAGATGTAAATGTATTTTAATATGTTTCTTCTCCATCACAAAATTTCATGTTTCTTCGTCATTAAGCCACTGAGTTAAAAGACTATAAATGAATGACAAAGAAATTATATATGCATGCGTAATCAATAAAATTAATTATTTATGTTCAATGTTTTGTTTCTTCACTATAATCACATTGCAGTATGGTATAATAGATGTAAGTAATTTATATATATTTCTTCTTCTTCATCGCCAAAATTTTGGTTTCTTCACCTCTAAGAAACTAAGTTAAGAGACTACAAATGAATGACCCATAATTTATAAAGATGGATAACAATGAAAATTTAATAATCAAGCTCAATGTTGTTTATATTCATCGTATTCACATTGACTTATGGTATATTACATCTAAAAATATTCAATATTTTTCTTCACCATCCCAAAGTTTTAGGTTTTTTTATAACTACGCAAAAAACATAAAAGACTATAATAGATGTAAAAAATTAATTAAATTTTATTTTTCTACTCCATCACAAAATTTTAGGTTTATCTCCACTAAAAACAAAGTTAAAACACTATAATCCATGAAGTTTTTTTAAAAAATAGGTTATAATTAAAATAAATAATCAAGCTAGATTTTGTTTATATTTAGCATTTTCATACTGAATTATTGTAAATAAGATGTAAATGTATTTTAATATGTTTCTTCTCCATCACCAAATTTCATGTTTCTTCGTCATTAAGCCACTGAGTTAAAAGACTATAAATGAATGACAAAGAAATTATATATGCATGCGTAATCACTAAAATTAATTATTTATGCTCAATGTTATGTTTCTTCATTATAATCGCATTGTAGTATGGTATAATAGATGTAAGCAATTTATATATATTTCTTCTTCTTCATCACCAAAATTATGGTTTGTTCACCTCTAAGAAACTAAGTTAAGAGACTACAAATGAATGACCCATAATTTATACAGATGGATAACGATTAAAAATAAATAATCAAGCTCAATGTTGTTTATATTCATCGTATTCACATTGACTTATGGTATATTACATCTAAAAATATTCAATATTTTTCTTCACCATCCCAAAGTTTTAGGTTTTTTTATAACTAAGCGAAAAACATAAAAGACTATAATTGATGTGAAAAATTAATTAAAATTTTTTTTCTACTCCATCACAAAATTTTAGGTTTTTCTCCACTAAAAACAAAGTTAAAACACTATAATCCATGACGTTTTTTTTAAAATAGGTAATAATTAAAATAAATAATCAAGCTAGATTTTATTTATATTTAGCATTTTCATACTGAATTATTGTAAATAAGATGTAAATGTATTTTAATATGTGTCTTCTCCATCACCAAATTTCATGTTTCTTCGTCATTAAGCCACTGAGTTAAAAGACTATAAATGAATGACAAAGAAATTATATATGCATGCGTAATCACTAAAATTAATTATTTATGCTCAATGTTATGTTTCTTCACTATAATCGCATTGTAGTATGGTATAATAGATGTAAGCAATTTATATATATTTCTTCTTCTTCATCACCAAAATTTTGGTTTCTTCACCTCTAAGAAACTAAGTTAAGAGACTACAAATGAATGACCCATAATTTATACAGATGGATAACAATTACAATTTAATAATCAAGCTCATTGTTGTTTATATTCATCGTATTCACATTGACTTATGGTATATTACATCTAAAAATATTCAATATTTTTCTTCACCATCCCAAAGTTTTAGGTATTTTTTATAACCAAGCGAAAACAATAAAAGACTATAATAGATGTAAAAAATTAATTAAATTTTATTTTTCTACTCCATCACAAAATTTTGGGTTTTTCTCCACTAAAAACAAAATTAAAACACTATAATCCAGGACGTTTTCTTTTTTTTAAAATAGGTAATAATTAAAATAAATAATCAAGCTAGATTTTTTTTATATTTAGCATTTTCATACTGAATTATTGTAAATAAGATGTAAATGTATTTTAATATGTTTCTTCTCCATCACAAAATTTCATGTTTCTTCGTCATTAAGCCACTGAGTTAAAAGACTATAAATGAATGACAAAGAAATTATATATGCATGCGTAATCAATAAAATTAATTATTTATGTTCAATGTTTTGTTTCTTCACTATAATCACATTGCAGTATGGTATAATAGATGTAAGTAATTTATATATATTTCTTCTTCTTCATCGCCAAAATTTTGGTTTCTTCACCTCTAAGAAACTAAGTTAAGAGACTACAAATGAATGACCCATAATTTATACAGATGGATAACAATGAAAATTTAATAATCAAGCTCAATGTTGTTTATATTCATCGTATTCACATTGACTTATGGTATATTACATCTAAAAATATTCAATATTTTTCTTCACCATCCCAAAGTTTTAGGTTTTTTTATAACTACGCAAAAAACATAAAAGACTATAATAGATGTAAAAAATTAATTAAATTTTATTTTTCTACTCCATCACAAAATTTTAGGTTTATCTCCACTAAAAACAAAGTTAAAACACTATAATCCATGAAGTTTTTTTAAAAAATAGGTTATAATCAAAATAAATAATCAAGCTAGATTTTGTTTATATTTAGCATTTTCATACTGAATTATTGTAAATAAGATGTAAATGTATTTTAATATGTTTCTTCTCCATCACCAAATTTCATGTTTCTTCGTCATTAAGCCACTGAGTTAAAAGACTATAAATGAATGACAAAGAAATTATATATGCATGCGTAATCAATAAAATTAATTATTTATGTTCAATGTTTTGTTTCTTCATTATAATCACATTGCAGTATGGTATAATAGATGTAAGTAATTTATATATATTTCTTCTTCTTCATCACCAAAATTTTGGTTTCTTCACCTCTAAGAAACTAAGTTAAGAGACTACAAATGAATGACCCATAATTTATACAGATGGATAAAAATGAAAATTTAATAATCAAGCTCAATGTTGTTTATATTCATCGTATTCACATTGACTTATGGTATATTACATCTAAAAATATTCAATATTTTTCTTCACCATCCCAAAGTTTTAGGTTTTTTTATAACTACGCGAAAAACATAAAAGACTATAATAGATGTAAAAAATTAATTAAATTTTATTTTTCTACTCCATCACAAAATTTTAGGTTTATCTCCACTAAAAACAAAGTTAAAACACTATAATCCATGAAGTTTTTTTAAAAAATAGGTAATAATTAAAATAAATAATCAAGCTAGATTTTGTTTATGATTAGCATTTTCATACTGAATTATTGTAAATAAGATGTAAATGTATTTTAATATGTTTCTTCTCCATCACCAAATTTCATGTTTCTTCGTCATTAAGCCACTGAGTTAAAAGACTATAAATGAATGACAAAGAAATTATATATGCATGCGTAATCACTAAAATTAATTATTTATGCTCAATGTTATGTTTCTTCACTATAATCGCATTGTAGTATGGTATAATAGATGTAAGCAATTTATATATATTTCTTCTTCTTCATCACCAAAATTTTGGTTTCTTCACCTCTAAGAAACTAAGTTAAGAGACTACAAATGAATGACCCATAATTTATACAGATGGATAACAATTACAATTTAATAATCAAGCTCATTGTTGTTTATATTCATCGTATTCACATTGACTTATGGTATATTACATCTAAAAATATTCAATATTTTTCTTCACCATCCCAAAGTTTTAGGTATTTTTTATAACTAAGCGAAAACAATAAAAGACTATAATAGATGTAAAAAATTAATTAAATTTTATTTTTCTACTCCATCACAAAATTTTGGGTTTTTCTCCACTAAAAACAAAATTAAAACACTATAATCCAGGACGTTTTCTTTTTTTTAAAATAGGTAATAATTAAAATAAATAATCAAGCTAGATTTTTTTTATATTTAGCATTTTCATACTGAATTATTGTAAATAAGATGTAAATGTATTTTAATATGTTTCTTCTCCATCACCAAACTTCATGTTTCTTCGTCATTAAGCCACTGAGTTAAAAGACTATAAATGAATGACAAAGAAATTATATATGCATGCGTAATCAATAAAATTAATTATTTATGTTCAATGTTTTGTTTCTTCACTATAATCACATTGCAGTATGGTATAATAGATGTAAGTAATTTATATATATTTCTTCTTCTTCATCACCAAAATTTTGGTTTCTTCACCTCTAAGAAACTAAGTTAAGAGACTACAAATGAATGACCCATAATTTATACAGATGGATAACAATGAAAATTTAATAATCAAGCTCAATGTTGTTTATATTCATCGTATTCACATTGACTTATAGTATATTACATCTAAAAATATTCAATATATTTCTTCACCATCCCAAAGTTTTAGGTTTTTTTATAACTAAGTGAAAACAATAAAAGACTATAATAGATGTAAAAAATTAATTAAATTTTATTTTTCTACTGCATCACAAAATTTTAGTTTTTTCTCCACTAAAAACAAAGTTAAAACACTATAATCCATGACGTTTTTTTTTTAAAATAGGTAATAATTAAAATAAATAATCAAGCTAGATTTTATTTATATTTAGCATTTTCGTACTGAATTATTGTAAATAAGATGTAAATGTATTTTAATATGTTTCTTCTCCATCACCAAACTTCATGTTTCTTCGTCATTAAGCCACTGAGTTAAAAGACTATAAATGAATGACAAAGAAATTATATATGCATGTGTAATCACTAAAATTAATTATTTATGCTCAATGTTATGTTTCTTAACTATAATCGCATTGTAGTATGGTATAATAGATGTAAGCAATTTATATATATTTCTTCTTCTTCATCACCAAAATTTTGGTTTCTTCACCTCTAAGAAACTAAGTTAAGAGACTACAAATGAATGACCCATAATTTATACAGATGGATAACAATGAAAATTTAATAATCAAGCTCAATGTTGTTTATATTCATCGTATTCACATTGACTTATGGTATATTACATCTAAAAATATTCAATATTTTTCTTCACCATCCCAAAGTTTTAGGTTTTTTTATAACTACGCAAAAAACATAAAAGACTATAATAGATGTAAAAAATTAATTAAATTTTATTTTTCTACTCCATCACAAAATTTTAGGTTTATCTCCACTAAAAACAAAGTTAAAACACTATAATCCATGAAGTTTTTTTAAAAAATAGGTTATAATCAAAATAAATAATCAAGCTAGATTTTGTTTATATTTAGCATTTTCATACTGAATTATTGTAAATAAGATGTAAATGTATTTTAATATGTTTCTTCTCCATCACCAAATTTCATGTTTCTTCGTCATTAAGCCACTGAGTTAAAAGACTATAAATGAATGACAAAGAAATTATATATGCATGCGTAATCAATAAAATTAATTATTTATGTTCAATGTTTTGTTTCTTCATTATAATCACATTGCAGTATGGTATAATAGATGTAAGTAATTTATATATATTTCTTCTTCTTCATCACCAAAATTTTGGTTTCTTCACCTCTAAGAAACTAAGTTAAGAGACTACAAATGAATGACCCATAATTTATACAGATGGATAAAAATGAAAATTTAATAATCAAGCTCAATGTTGTTTATATTCATCGTATTCACATTGACTTATGGTATATTACATCTAAAAATATTCAATATTTTTCTTCACCATCCCAAAGTTTTAGGTTTTTTTATAACTACGCGAAAAACATAAAAGACTATAATAGATGTAAAAAATTAATTAAATTTTATTTTTCTACTCCATCACAAAATTTTAGGTTTATCTCCACTAAAAACAAAGTTAAAACACTATAATCCATGAAGTTTTTTTAAAAAATAGGTAATAATTAAAATAAATAATCAAGCTAGATTTTGTTTATGATTAGCATTTTCATACTGAATTATTGTAAATAAGATGTAAATGTATTTTAATATGTTTCTTCTCCATCACCAAATTTCATGTTTCTTCGTCATTAAGCCACTGAGTTAAAAGACTATAAATGAATGACAAAGAAATTATATATGCATGCGTAATCACTAAAATTAATTATTTATGCTCAATGTTATGTTTCTTCACTATAATCGCATTGTAGTATGGTATAATAGATGTAAGCAATTTATATATATTTCTTCTTCTTCATCACCAAAATTTTGGTTTCTTCACCTCTAAGAAACTAAGTTAAGAGACTACAAATGAATGACCCATAATTTATACAGATGGATAACAATTACAATTTAATAATCAAGCTCATTGTTGTTTATATTCATCGTATTCACATTGACTTATGGTATATTACATCTAAAAATATTCAATATTTTTCTTCACCATCCCAAAGTTTTAGGTATTTTTTATAACTAAGCGAAAACAATAAAAGACTATAATAGATGTAAAAAATTAATTAAATTTTATTTTTCTACTCCATCACAAAATTTTGGGTTTTTCTCCACTAAAAACAAAATTAAAACACTATAATCCAGGACGTTTTCTTTTTTTTAAAATAGGTAATAATTAAAATAAATAATCAAGCTAGATTTTTTTTATATTTAGCATTTTCATACTGAATTATTGTAAATAAGATGTAAATGTATTTTAATATGTTTCTTCTCCATCACCAAACTTCATGTTTCTTCGTCATTAAGCCACTGAGTTAAAAGACTATAAATGAATGACAAAGAAATTATATATGCATGCGTAATCAATAAAATTAATTATTTATGTTCAATGTTTTGTTTCTTCACTATAATCACATTGCAGTATGGTATAATAGATGTAAGTAATTTATATATATTTCTTCTTCTTCATCACCAAAATTTTGGTTTCTTCACCTCTAAGAAACTAAGTTAAGAGACTACAAATGAATGACCCATAATTTATACAGATGGATAACAATGAAAATTTAATAATCAAGCTCAATGTTGTTTATATTCATCGTATTCACATTGACTTATAGTATATTACATCTAAAAATATTCAATATATTTCTTCACCATCCCAAAGTTTTAGGTTTTTTTATAACTAAGTGAAAACAATAAAAGACTATAATAGATGTAAAAAATTAATTAAATTTTATTTTTCTACTGCATCACAAAATTTTAGTTTTTTCTCCACTAAAAACAAAGTTAAAACACTATAATCCATGACGTTTTTTTTTTAAAATAGGTAATAATTAAAATAAATAATCAAGCTAGATTTTATTTATATTTAGCATTTTCGTACTGAATTATTGTAAATAAGATGTAAATGTATTTTAATATGTTTCTTCTCCATCACCAAACTTCATGTTTCTTCGTCATTAAGCCACTGAGTTAAAAGACTATAAATGAATGACAAAGAAATTATATATGCATGTGTAATCACTAAAATTAATTATTTATGCTCAATGTTATGTTTCTTAACTATAATCGCATTGTAGTATGGTATAATAGATGTAAGCAATTTATATATATTTCTTCTTCTTCATCACCAAAACTTTGGTTTCTTCACCTCTAAGAAACTAAGTTAAGAGACTACAAATGAATGACCCATAATTTATACAGATGGATAACAATGAAAATTTAATAATCAAGCTCAATGTTGTTTATATTCATCGTATTCACATTGACTTATGGTATATTACATCTAAAAATATTCAATATTTTTCTTCACCATCCCAAAGTTTTAGGTTTTTTTATAACTACGCGAAAAACATAAAAGACTATAATAGATGTAAAAAATTAATTAAATTTTATTTTTCTACTCCATCACAAAATTTTAGGTTTATCTCCACTAAAAACAAAGTTAAAACACTATAATCCATGAAGTTTTTTTATAAAATAGGTAATAATTAAAATAAATAATCAAGCTAGATTTTGTTTATATTTAGCATTTTCATACTGAATTATTGTAAATAAGATGTAAATGTATTTTAATATGTTTCTTCTCCATCACCAAATTTCATGTTTCTTCGTCATTAAGCCACTGAGTTAAAAGACTATAAATGAATGACAAAGAAATTATATATGCATGCGTAATCACTAAAATTAATTATTTATGCTCAATGTTATGTTTCTTCATTATAATCGCATTGTAGTATGGTATAATAGATGTAAGCAATTTATATATATTTCTTCTTCTTCATCACCAAAATTTTGGTTTCTTCACCTCTAAGAAACTAAGTTAAGAGACTACAAATGAATGACCCATAATTTATACAGATGGATAACAATTACAATTTAATAATCAAGCTCATTGTTGTTTATATTCATCGTATTCACATTGACTTATGGTATATTACATCTAAAAATATTCAATATTTTTCTTCACCATCCCAAAGTTTTAGGTATTTTTTATAACTAAGCGAAAACAATAAAAGACTATAATAGATGTAAAAAATTAATTAAATTTTATTTTTCTACTCCATCACAAAATTTTGGGTTTTTCTCCACTAAAAACAAAATTAAAACACTATAATCCAGGACGTTTTCTTTTTTTTTAAATAGGTAATAATTAAAATAAATAATCAAGCTAGATTTTTTTTATATTTAGCATTTTCATACTGAATTATTGTAAATAAGATGTAAATGTATTTTCATATGTTTCTTCTCCATCACGAAATTTCATGTTTCTTCGTCATTAAGCCACTGAGTTAAAAGACTATAAATGAATGACAAAGAAATTATATATGCATGCGTAATCAATAAAATTAATTATTTATGTTCAATGTTTTGTTTCTTCACTATAATCACATTGCAGTATGGTATAATAGATGTAAGTAATTTATATATATTTCTTCTTCTTCATCACCAAAATTTTGGTTTCTTCACCTCTAAGAAACTAAGTTAAGAGACTACAAATGAATGACCCATAATTTATACAGATGGATAACAATGAAAATTTAATAATCAAGCTCAATGTTGTTTATATTCATCGTATTCACATTGACTTATGGTATATTACATCTAAAAATATTCAATATATTTCTTCACCATCCCAAAGTTTTAGGTTTTTTTATAACTAAGTGAAAACAATAAAAGACTATAATAGATGTAAAAAATTAATTAAATTTTATTTTTCTACTGCATCACAAAATTTTAGTTTTTTCTCCACTAAAAACAAAGTTAAAACACTATAATCCATGACGTTTTTTTTTAAAATAGGTAATAATTAAAATAAATAATCAAGCTAGATTTTATTTATATTTAGCATTTTCATACTGAATTATTGTAAATAAGATGTAAATGTATTTTAATATGTTTCTTCTCCATCACCAAACTTCATGTTTCTTCAACATTAAGCCACTGAGTTAAAAGACTATAAATGAACGACAAAGAAATTATATATGCATGTGTAATCACTAAAATTAATTATTTATGCTCAATGTTATGTTTCTTAACTATAATCGCATTGTAGTATGGTATTATAGATGTAAGCAATTTATATATATTTCTTCTTCTTCATCACCAAAACTTTGGTTTCTTCACCTCTAAGAAACTAAGTTAAGAGACTACAAATGAATGACCCATAATTTATACAGATGGATAACAATGAAAATTTAATAATCAAGCTCAATGTTGTTTATATTCATCGTATTCACATTGACTTATGGTATATTACATCTAAAAATATTTAATATTTTTCTTCACCATCCCAAAGTTTTAGGTTTTTTTATAACTACGCGAAAAACATAAAAGACTATAATAGATGTAAAAAATTAATTAAATTTTATTTTTCTACTCCATCACAAAATTTTAGGTTTATCTCCACTAAAAACAAAGTTAAAACACTATAATCCATGAAGTTTTTTTAAAAAATAGGTAATAATTAAAATAAATAATCAAGCTAGATTTTGTTTATATTTAGCATTTTCATACTGAATTATTGTAAATAAGATGTAAATGTATTTTAATATGTTTCTTCTCCATCACCAAATTTCATGTTTCTTCGTCATTAAGCCACTGAGTTAAAAGACTATAAATGAATGACAAAGAAATTATATATGCATGCGTAATCACTAAAATTAATTATTTATGCTCAATGTTATGTTTCTTCATTATAATCGCATTGTAGTATGGTATAATAGATGTAAGCAATTTATATATATTTCTTCTTCTTCATCACCAAAATTTTGGTTTCTTCACCTCTAAGAAACTAAGTTAAGAGACTACAAATGAATGACCCATAATTTATACAGATGGATAACAATTACAATTTAATAATCAAGCTCATTGTTGTTTATATTCATCGTATTCACATTGACTTATGGTATATTACATCTAAAAATATTCAATATTTTTCTTCACCATCCCAAAGTTTTAGGTATTTTTTATAACTAAGCGAAAACAATAAAAGACTATAATAGATGTAAAAAAATTAATTAAATTTTATTTTTCTACTCCATCACAAAATTTTGGGTTTTTCTCCACTAAAAACAAAATTAAAACACTATAATCCAGGACGTTTTCTTTTTTTTTAAATAGGTAATAATTAAAATAAATAATCAAGCTAGATTTTTTTTATATTTAGCATTTTCATACTGAATTATTGTAAATAAGATGTAAATGTATTTTAATATGTTTCTTCTCCATCACGAAATTTCATGTTTCTTCGTCATTAAGCCACTGAGTTAAAAGACTATAAATGAATGACAAAGAAATTATATATGCATGCGTAATCAATAAAATTAATTATTTATGTTCAATGTTTTGTTTCTTCACTATAATCACATTGCAGTATGGTATAATAGATGTAAGTAATTTATATATATTTCTTCTTCTTCATCACCAAAATTTTGGTTTCTTCACCTCTAAGAAACTAAGTTAAGAGACTACAAATGAATGACCCATAATTTATACAGATGGATAACAATGAAAATTTAATAATCAAGCTCAATGTTGTTTATATTCATCGTATTCACATTGACTTATGGTATATTACATCTAAAAATATTCAATATATTTCTTCACCATCCCAAAGTTTTAGGTTTTTTTATAACTAAGTGAAAACAATAAAAGACTATAATAGATGTAAAAAATTAATTAAATTTTATTTTTCTACTGCATCACAAAATTTTAGTTTTTTCTCCACTAAGAACAAAGTTAAAACACTATAATCCATGACGTTTTTTTTTAAAATAGGTAATAATTAAAATAAATAATCAAGCTAGATTTTATTTATATTTAGCATTTTCATACTGAATTATTGTAAATAAGATGTAAATGTATTTTAATATGTTTCTTCTCCATCACCAAACTTCATGTTTCTTCGTCATTAAGCCAATGAGTTAAAAGACTATAAATGAACGACAAAGAAATTATATATGCATGTGTAATCACTAAAATTAATTATTTATGCTCAATGTTATGTTTCTTAACTATAATCGCATTGTAGTATGGTATAATAGATGTAAGCAATTTATATATATTTCTTCTTCTTCATCACCAAAACTTTGGTTTCTTCACCTCTAAGAAACTAAGTTAAGAGACTACAAATGAATGACCCATAATTTATACAGATGGATAACAATGAAAATTTAATAATCAAGCTCAATGTTGTTTATATTCATCGTATTCACATTGACTTATGGTATATTACATCTAAAAATATTCAATATTTTTCTTCACCATCCCAAAGTTTTAGGTTTTTTTATAACTACGCGAAAAACATAAAAGACTATAATAGATGTAAAAAATTAATTAAATTTTATTTTTCTACTCCATCACAAAATTTTAGGTTTATCTCCACTAAAAACAAAGTTAAAACACTATAATCCATGAAGTTTTTTTAAAAAATAGGTAATAATTAAAATAAATAATCAAGCTAGATTTTGTTTATATTTAGCATTTTCATACTGAATTATTGTAAATAAGATGTAAATGTATTTTAATATGTTTCTTCTCCATCACCAAATTTCATGTTTCTTCGTCATTAAGCCACTGAGTTAAAAGACTATAAATGAATGACAAAGAAATTATATATGCATGCGTAATCACTAAAATTAATTATTTATGCTCAATGTTATGTTTCTTCATTATAATCGCATTGTAGTATGGTATAATAGATGTAAGCAATTTATATATATTTCTTCTTCTTCATCACCAAAATTTTGGTTTCTTCACCTCTAAGAAACTAAGTTAAGAGACTACAAATGAATGACCCATAATTTATACAGATGGATAACAATTACAATTTAATAATCAAGCTCATTGTTGTTTATATTCATCGTATTCACATTGACTTATGGTATATTACATCTAAAAATATTCAATATTTTTCTTCACCATCCCAAAGTTTTAGGTATTTTTTATAACTAAGCGAAAACAATAAAAGACTATAATAGATGTAAAAAAATTAATTAAATTTTATTTTTCTACTCCATCACAAAATTTTGGGTTTTTCTCCACTAAAAACAAAATTAAAACACTATAATCCAGGACGTTTTCTTTTTTTTTTAAATAGGTAATAATTAAAATAAATAATCAAGCTAGATTTTTTTTATATTTAGCATTTTCATACTGAATTATTGTAAATAAGATGTAAATGTATTTTAATATGTTTCTTCTCCATCACGAAATTTCATGTTTCTTCGTCATTAAGCCACTGAGTTAAAAGACTATAAATGAATGACAAAGAAATTATATATGCATGCGTAATCAATAAAATTAATTATTTATGTTCAATGTTTTGTTTCTTCACTATAATCACATTGCAGTATGGTATAATAGATGTAAGTAATTTATATATATTTCTTCTTCTTCATCACCAAAATTTTGGTTTCTTCACCTCTAAGAAACTAAGTTAAGAGACTACAAATGAATGACCCATAATTTATACAGATGGATAACAATGAAAATTTAATAATCAAGCTCAATGTTATTTATATTCATCGTATTCACATTGACTTATGGTATATTACATCTAAAAATATTCAATATATTTCTTCACCATCCCAAAGTTTTAGGTTTTTTTATAACTAAGTGAAAACAATAAAAGACTATAATAGATGTAAAAAATTAATTAAATTTTATTTTTCTACTGCATCACAAAATTTTAGTTTTTTCTCCACTAAAAACAAAGTTAAAACACTATAATCCATGACGTTTTTTTTTAAAATAGGTAATAATTAAAATAAATAATCAAGCTAGATTTTATTTATATTTAGCATTTTCATACTGAATTATTGTAAATAAGATGTAAATGTATTTTAATATGTTTCTTCTCCATCACCAAACTTCATTTTTCTTCGTCATTAAGCCAATGAGTTAAAAGACTATAAATGAATGACAAAGAAATTATATATGCATGTGTAATCACTAAAATTAATTATTTATGCTCAATGTTATGTTTCTTAACTATAATCGCATTGTAGTATGGTATAATAGATGTAAGCAATTTATATATATTTCTTCTTCTTCATCACCAAAACTTTGGTTTCTTCACCTCTAAGAAACTAAGTTAAGAGACTACAAATGAATGACCCATAATTTATACAGATGGATAACAATGAAAATTTAATAATCAAGCTCAATGTTGTTTATATTCATCGTATTCACATTGACTTATGGTATATTACATCTAAAAATATTCAATATTTTTCTTCACCATCCCAAAGTTTTAGGTTTTTTTATAACTACGCGAAAAACATAAAAGACTATAATAGATGTAAAAAATTAATTAAATTTTATTTTTCTACTCCATCACAAAATTTTAGGTTTATCTCCACTAAAAACAAAGTTAAAACACTATAATCCATGAAGTTTTTTTAAAAAATAGGTAATAATTAAAATAAATAATCAAGCTAGATTTTGTTTATATTTAGCATTTTCATACTGAATTATTGTAAATAAGATGTAAATGTATTTTAATATGTTTCTTCTCCATCACCAAATTTCATGTTTCTTCGTCATTAAGCCACTGAGTTAAAAGACTATAAATGAATGACAAAGAAATTATATATGCATGTGTAATCACTAAAATTAATTATTTATGCTCAATGTTATCTTTCTTCACTATAATCGCATTGTAGTATGGTATATTAGATGTAAACAATTTATATATATTTCTTCTTCTTCATCACCAAAATTTTGGTTTCTTCACCTCTAAGAAACTAAGTTAAGAGACTACAAATGAATGACCCATAATTTATACAGATGGATAACAATTACAATTTAATAATCAAGCTCACTGTTGTTTATATTAATCGTATTCACATTGACTTATGGTCTATTACATATAAAAATATTCAATATTTTTCTTCACCATCCCAAAGTTTTAGGTTTGTTTATAACTAAGCGAAAACAATAAAAGACTATAATAGATGTAAAAAATTAATTAAAATTTATTTTTCTACTCCATCACAAAATTTTAGGTTTTTCTCCACTAAAAACAAAGTTAAAACACTATAATCCATGACATTTTTTTTAAAATAGGTAATAATTAAAATAAATAATCAAGCTAGATTTTATTTATATTTAGCATTTTCATACTGAATTATTGTAAATAAGATGTAAATTTATTTTAATATGTTTCTTCTCCATCACGAAATTTCATGTTTCTTCGTCATTAAGCCACTGAGTTAAAAGACTATAAATGAATGGCAAAGAAATTATATATGCATGCGTAATCACTAAAATTAATTATTTATGCTCAATGTTATCTTTCTTCACTATAATCGCATTGTAGTATGGTATAATAGATGTAAACAACTTATATATATTTCTTCTTCTTCATCACCAAAATTTTGGTTTCTTCACCTCTAAGAAACTAAGTTAAGAGACTACAAATGAATGACCCATAATTTATACAGATGGATAACAATGAAAATTTAATAATCAAGCTCAATGTTGTTTATCTTCATCGTATTCACATTGACTTATGGTATATTACATCTAAAAATATTCAATATTTTTCTTCACCATCCCAAAGTTTTAGGTTTTTTTATAACTAAGCAAAAACTTAAAAAACTATAAAAGATGTAAAAAAGGTAATTATATTTTATTTTTCTACTCCATCACAAAATTTTAGGTTTATCCCCACTAAAAAACAAAGTTAAAAGACTATAAACCATGGCGTAATTTTTTTATATTTAAAATAGGTAATAATTAAAATAAATAATCAAGCTAGATTTTATTTATATTTAGCATTTTCATACTGAATTATTGTAAATAAGATGTAAATGTATTTTAATATGTTTCTTCTCCATCACCAAATTTCATGTTTCTTCGTCATTAAGCCACTGAGTTAAAAGACTATAAATGAATGACAAATAAATTATATATGCATGCGTAATCAATAAAATTAATTATTTATGTTCAATGTTATGTTTCTTCACTATAATCGCATTGCAGTATGGTATAATAAATGTAAGTAATTTATATATATATCTTCTTCTTCATCACCAAAATTTTGGTTTCTTCACCTCTAAGAAACTAAGTTAAGAGACTACAAATGAATGACCCATAATTTATACAGATGGATAACAATGAAAATTTAATAATCAAGCTCAATGTTGTTTATATTCATCGTATTCACATTGACTTATGGTATATTACATCTAAAAATATTCAATATATTTCTTCACCATCCCAAAGTTTTAGGTTTTTTTATAACTAAGTGAAAACAATAAAAGACTATAATAGATGTAAAAAATTTATTAAATTTTATTTTTCTACTGCATCACAAAATTTTAGTTTTTTCTCCACTAAAAACAAAGTTAAAACACTATAATCCATCACGTTTTTTTTTTAAAATAGGTAATAATTAAAATAAATAATCAAGCTAGATTTTATTTATATTTAGCATTTTCATACTGAATTATTGTAAATAAGATGTAAATGTATTTTAATATGTTTCTTCTCCATCACCAAACTTCATGTTTCTTCGTCATTAAGCCAATGAGTTAAAAGACTATAAATGAATGACAAAGAAATTATATATGCATGTGTAATCACTAAAATTAATTATTTATGCTCAATGTTATGTTTCTTAACTATAATCGCATTGTAGTATGGTATAATAGATGTAAGCAATTTATATATATTTCTTCTTCTTCATCACCAAAACTTTGGTTTCTTCACCTCTAAGAAACTAAGTTAAGAGACTACAAATGAATGACCCATAATTTATACAGATGGATAACAATGAAAATTTAATAATCAAGCTCAATGTTGTTTATATTCATCGTATTCACATTGACTTATGGTATATTACATCTAAAAATATTCAATATTTTTCTTCACCATCCCAAAGTTTTAGGTTTTTTTATAACTACGCGAAAAACATAAAAGACTATAATAGATGTAAAAAATTAATTAAATTTTATTTTTCTACTCCATCACAAAATTTTAGGTTTATCTCCACTAAAAACAAAGTTAAAACACTATAATCCATGAAGTTTTTTTAAAAAATAGGTAATAATTAAAATAAATAATCAAGCTAGATTTTGTTTATATTTAGCATTTTCATACTGAATTATTGTAAATAAGATGTAAATGTATTTTAATATGTTTCTTCTCCATCACCAAATTTCATGTTTCTTCGTCATTAAGCCACTGAGTTAAAAGACTATAAATGAATGACAAAGAAATTATATATGCATGTGTAATCACTAAAATTAATTATTTATGCTCAATGTTATCTTTCTTCACTATAATCGCATTGTAGTATGGTATATTAGATGTAAACAATTTATATATATTTCTTCTTCTTCATCACCAAAATTTTGGTTTCTTCACCTCTAAGAAACTAAGTTAAGAGACTACAAATGAATGACCCATAATTTATACAGATGGATAACAATTACAATTTAATAATCAAGCTCACTGTTGTTTATATTAATCGTATTCACATTGACTTATGGTGTATTACATATAAAAATATTCAATATTTTTCTTCACCATCCCAAAGTTTTAGGTTTGTTTATAACTAAGCGAAAACAATAAAAGACTATAATAGATGTAAAAATATTAATTAAATTTTATTTTTCTACTCCATCACCAAATTTTAGGTTTTTCTCCACTAAAAACAAAGTTAAAACACTATAATCCATGACATTTTTTTTAAAATAGGTAATAATTAAAATAAATAATCAAGCTAGATTTTATTTATATTTAGCATTTTCATACTGAATTATTGTAAATAAGATGTAAATTTATTTTAATATGTTTCTTCTCCATCACGAAATTTCATGTTTCTTCGTCATTAAGCCACTGAGTTAAAAGACTATAAATGAATGGCAAAGAAATTATATATGCATGCGTAATCACTAAAATTAATTATTTATGCTCAATGTTATCTTTCTTCACTATAATCGCATTGTAGTATGGTATAATAGATGTAAACAACTTATATATATTTCTTCTTCTTCATCACCAAAATTTTGGTTTCTTCACCTCTAAGAAACTAAGTTAAGAGACTACAAATGAATGACCCATAAATTATACAGATGGATAACAATGAAAATTTAATAATCAAGCTCAATGTTGTTTATCTTCATCGTATTCACATTGACTTATGGTATATTACATCTAAAAATATTCAATATTTTTCTTCACCATCCCAAAGTTTTAGGTTTTTTTATAACTAAGCAAAAACTTAAAAAACTATAAAAGATGTAAAAAAGGTAATTATATTTTATTTTTCTACTACATCACAAAATTTTAGGTTTATCCCCACTAAAAAACAAAGTTAAAAGACTATAAACCATGGCGTAATTTTTTTATATTTAAAATAGGTAATAATTAAAATAAATAATCAAGCTAGATTTTATTTATATTTAGCATTTTCATACTGAATTATTGTAAATAAGATGTAAATGTATTTTAATATGTTTCTTCTCCATCACCAAATTTCATGTTTCTTCGTCATTAAGCCACTGAGTTAAAAGACTATAAATGAATGACAAAGAAATTATATATGCATGCGTAATCAATAAAATTAATTATTTATGTTCAATGTTATGTTTCTTCACTATAATCGCATTGCAGTATGGTATAATAGATGTAAGTAATTTATATATATTTCTTCTTCTTCATCACCAAAATTTTGGTTTCTTCACCTCTAAGAAACTAAGTTAAGAGACTACAAATGAATGACCCATAATTTATACAGATGGATAACAATGAAAATTTAATAATCAAGCTCAATGTTGTTTATATTCATCGTATTCACATTGACTTATGGTATATTACATCTAAAAATATTCAATATATTTCTTCACCATCCCAAAGTTTTAGGTTTTTTTATAACTAAGTGAAAACAATAAAAGACTATAATAGATGTAAAAAATTAATTAAATTTTATTTTTCTACTGCATCACAAAATTTTAGTTTTTTCTCCACTAAAAACAAAGTTAAAACACTATAATCCATGACGTTTTTTTTTTTAAAATAGGTAATAATTAAAATAAATAATCAAGCTAGATTTTATTTATATTTAGCATTTTCATACTGAATTATTGTAAATAAGATGTAAATGTATTTTAATATGTTTCTTCTCCATCACCAAACTTCATGTTTCTTCGTCATTAAGCCAATGAGTTAAAAGACTATAAATGAATGACAAAGAAATTATATATGCATGTGTAATCACTAAAATTAATTATTTATGCTCAATGTTATGTTTCTTAACTATAATCGCATTGTAGTATGGTATAATAGATGTAAGCAATTTATATATATTTCTTCTTCTTCATCACCAAAACTTTGGTTTCTTCACCTCTAAGAAACTAAGTTAAGAGACTACAAATGAATGACCCATAATTTATACAGATGGATAACAATGAAAATTTAATAATCAAGCTCAATGTTGTTTATATTCATCGTATTCACATTGACTTATGGTATATTACATCTAAAAATATTCAATATTTTTCTTCACCATCCCAAAGTTTTAGGTTTTTTTATAACTACGCGAAAAACATAAAAGACTATAATAGATGTAAAAAATTAATTAAATTTTATTTTTCTACTCCATCACAAAATTTTAGGTTTATCTCCACTAAAAACAAAGTTAAAACACTATAATCCATGAAGTTTTTTTAAAAAATAGGTAATAATTAAAATAAATAATCAAGCTAGATTTTGTTTATATTTAGCATTTTCATACTGAATTATTGTAAATAAGATGTAAATGTATTTTAATATGTTTCTTCTCCATCACCAAATTTCATGTTTCTTCGTCATTAAGCCACTGAGTTAAAAGACTATAAATGAATGACAAAGAAATTATATATGCATGTGTAATCACTAAAATTAATTATTTATGCTCAATGTTATCTTTCTTCACTATAATCGCATTGTAGTATGGTATATTAGATGTAAACAATTTATATATATTTCTTCTTCTTCATCACCAAAATTTTGGTTTCTTCACCTCTAAGAAACTAAGTTAAGAGACTACAAATGAATGACCCATAATTTATACAGATGGATAACAATTACAATTTAATAATCAAGCTCACTGTTGTTTATATTAATCGTATTCACATTGACTTATGGTGTATTACATATAAAAATATTCAATATTTTTCTTCACCATCCCAAAGTTTTAGGTTTGTTTATAACTAAGCGAAAACAATAAAAGACTATAATAGATGTAAAAAATTAATTAAATTTTATTTTTCTACTCCATCACCAAATTTTAGGTTTTTCTCCACTAAAAACAAAGTTAAAACACTATAATCCATGACATTTTTTTTAAAATAGGTAATAATTAAAATAAATAATCAAGCTAGATTTTATTTATATTTAGCATTTTCATACTGAATTATTGTAAATAAGATGTAAATTTATTTTAATATGTTTCTTCTCCATCACGAAATTTCATGTTTCTTCGTCATTAAGCCACTGAGTTAAAAGACTATAAATGAATGGCAAAGAAATTATATATGCATGCGTAATCACTAAAATTAATTATTTATGCTCAATGTTATCTTTCTTCACTATAATCGCATTGTAGTATGGTATAATAGATGTAAACAACTTATATATATTTCTTCTTCTTCATCACCAAAATTTTGGTTTCTTCACCTCTAAGAATCTAAGTTAAGAGACTACAAATGAATGACCCATAATTTATACAGATGGATAACAATGAAAATTTAATAATCAAGCTCAATGTTGTTTATCTTCATCGTATTCACATTGACTTATGGTATATTACATCTAAAAATATTCAATATTTTTCTTCACCATCCCAAAGTTTTAGGTTTTTTTATAACTAAGCAAAAACTTAAAAATCTATAAAAGATGTAAAAAAGGTAATTATATTTTATTTTTCTACTCCATCACAAAATTTTAGGTTTATCCCCACTAAAAAACAAAGTTAAAAGACTATAAACCATGGCGTAATTTTTTTATATTTAAAATAGGTAATAATTAAAATAAATAATCAAGCTAGATTTTATTTATATTTAGCATTTTCATACTGAATTATTGTAAATAAGATGTAAATGTATTTTAATATGTTTCTTCTCCGTCACCAAATTTCATGTTTCTTCGTCATTAAGCCACTGAGTTAAAAGACTATAAATGAATGACAAAGAAATTATATATGCATGCGTAATCAATAAAATTAATTATTTATGTTCAATGTTATGTTTCTTCACTATAATCGCATTGCAGTATGGTATAATAGATGTAAGTAATTTATATATATTTCTTCTTCTTCATCACCAAAATTTTGGTTTCTTCACCTCTAAGAAACTAAGTTAAGAGACTACAAATGAATGACCCATAATTTATACAGATGGATAACAATGAAAATTTAATAATCAAGCTCAATGTTGTTTATATTCATCGTATTCACATTGACTTATGGTATATTACATCTAAAAATATTCAATATATTTCTTCACCATCCCAAAGTTTTAGGTTTTTTTATAACTAAGTGAAAACAATAAAAGACTATAATAGATGTAAAAAATTAATTAAATTTTATTTTTCTACTGCATCACAAAATTTTAGTTTTTTCTCCACTAAAAACAAAGTTAAAACACTATAATCCATGACGTTTTTTTTTTTAAAATAGGTAATAATTAAAATAAATAATCAAGCTAGATTTTATTTATATTTAGCATTTTCATACTGAATTATTGTAAATAAGATGTAAATGTATTTTAATATGTTTCTTCTCCATCACCAAACTTCATGTTTCTTCGTCATTAAGCCACTGAGTTAAAAGACTATAAATGAATGACAAAGAAATTATATATGCATGTGTAATCACTAAAATTAATTATTTATGCTCAATGTTATGTTTCTTAACTATAATCGCATTGTAGTATGGTATAATAGATGTAAGCAATTTATATATATTTCTTCTTCTTCATCACCAAAACTTTGGTTTCTTCACCTCTAAGAAACTAAGTTAAGAGACTACAAATGAATGACCCATAATTTATACAGATGGATAACAATGAAAATTTAATAATCAAGCTCAATGTTGTTTATATTCATCGTATTCACATTGACTTATGGTATATTACATCTAAAAATATTCAATATTTTTCTTCACCATCCCAAAGTTTTAGGTTTTTTTATATCTACGCGAAAAACATAAAAGACTATAATAGATGTAAAAAATTAATTAAATTTTATTTTTCTACTCCATCACAAAATTTTAGGTTTATCTTCACTAAAAACAAAGTTAAAACACTATAATCCATGAAGTTTTTTTAAAAAATAGGTAATAATTAAAATAAATAATCAAGCTAGATTTTGTTTATATTTAGCATTTTCATACTGAATTATTGTAAATAAGATGTAAATGTATTTTAATATGTTTCTTCTCCATCACCAAATTTCATGTTTCTTCGTCATTAAGCCACTGAGTTAAAAGACTATAAATGAATGACAAAGAAATTATATATGCATGTGTAATCACTAAAATTAATTATTTATGCTCAATGTTATCTTTCTTCACTATAATCGCATTGTAGTATGGTATATTAGATGTAAACAATTTATATATATTTCTTCTTCTTCATCACCAAAATTTTGGTTTCTTCACCTCTAAGAAACTAAGTTAAGAGACTACAAATGAATGACCCATAATTTATACAGATGGATAACAATTACAATTTAATAATCAAGCTCACTGTTGTTTATATTAATCGTTTTCACATTGACTTATGGTGTATTACATATAAAAATATTCAATATTTTTCTTCACCATCCCAAAGTTTTAGGTTTGTTTATAACTAAGCGAAAACAATAAAAGACTATAATAGATGTAAAAAATTAATTAAATTTCATTTTTCTACTCCATCACAAAATTTTAGGTTTTTCTCCACTAAAAACAAAGTTAAAACACTATAATCCATGACATTTTTTTTAAAATAGGTAATAATTAAAATAAATAATCAAGCTAGATTTTATTTATATTTAGCATTTTCATACTGAATTATTGTAAATAAGATGTAAATTTATTTTAATATGTTTCTTCTCCATCACGAAATTTCATGTTTCTTCGTCATTAAGCCACTGAGTTAAAAGACTATAAATGAATGGCAAAGAAATTATATATGCATGCGTAATCACTAAAATTAATTATTTATGCTCAATGTTATCTTTCTTCACTATAATCGCATTGTAGTATGGTATAATAGATGTAAACAACTTATATATATTTCTTCTTCTTCATCACCAAAATTTTGGTTTCTTCACCTCTAAGAAACTAAGTTAAGAGACTACAAATGAATGACCCATAATTTATACAGATGGATAACAATGAAAATTTAATAATCAAGCTCAATATTGTTTATCTTCATCGTATTCACATTGACTTATGGTATATTACATCTAAAAATATTCAATATTTTTCTTCACCATCCCAAAGTTTTAGGTTTTTTTATAACTACGCGAAAAACATAAAAGACTATAATAGATGTAAAAAATTAATTAAATTTTATTTTTCTACTCCATCACAAAATTTTAGGTTTATCTTCACTAAAAACAAAGTTAAAACACTATAATCCATGAAGTTTTTTTAAAAAATAGGTAATAATTAAAATAAATAATCAAGCTAGATTTTGTTTATATTTAGCATTTTCATACTGAATTATTGTAAATAAGATGTAAATGTATTTTAATATGTTTCTTCTCCATCACCAAATTTCATGTTTCTTCGTCATTAAGCCACTGAGTTAAAAGACTATAAATGAATGACAAAGAAATTATATATGCATGTGTAATCACTAAAATTAATTATTTATGCTCAATGTTATCTTTCTTCACTATAATCGCATTGTAGTATGGTATATTAGATGTAAACAATTTATATATATTTCTTCTTCTTCATCACCAAAATTTTGGTTTCTTCACCTCTAAGAAACTAAGTTAAGAGACTACAAATGAATGACCCATAATTTATACAGATGGATAACAATTACAATTTAATAATCAAGCTCACTGTTGTTTATATTAATCGTATTCACATTGACTTATGGTGTATTACATATAAAAATATTCAATATTTTTCTTCACCATCCCAAAGTTTTAGGTTTGTTTATAACTAAGCGAAAACAATAAAAGACTATAATAGATGTAAAAAATTAATTAAATTTTATTTTTCTACTCCATCACAAAATTTTAGGTTTTTCTCCACTAAAAACAAAGTTAAAACACTATAATCCATGACATTTTTTTTAAAATAGGTAATAATTAAAATAAATAGTCAAGCTAGATTTTATTTATATTTAGCATTTTCATACTGAATTATTGTAAATAAGATGTAAATTTATTTTAATATGTTTCTTCTCCATCACGAAATTTCATGTTTCTTCGTTATTAAGCCACTGAGTTAAAAGACTATAAATGAATGGCAAAGAAATTATATATGCATGCGTAATCACTAAAATTAATTATTTATGCTCAATGTTATCTTTCTTCACTATAATCGCATTGTAGTATGGTATAATAGATGTAAACAACTTATATATATTTCTTCTTCTTCATCACCAAAATTTTGGTTTCTTCACCTCTAAGAAACTAAGTTAAGAGACTACAAATGAATGACCCATAATTTATACAGATGGATAACAATGAAAATTTAATAATCAAGCTCAATGTTGTTTATCTTCATCGTATTCACATTGACTTATGGTATATTACATCTAAAAATATTCAATATTTTTCTTCACCATCCCAAAGTTTTAGGTTTTTTTATAACTAAGCAAAAACTTAAAAAACTATAAAAGATGTAAAAAAGGTAATTATATTTTATTTTTCTACTCCATCACAAAATTTTAGGTTTATCCCCACTAAAAAACAAAGTTAAAAGACTATAAACCATGGCGTAATTTTTTTATATTTAAAATAGGTAATAATTAAAATAAATAATCAAGCTAGATTTTATTTATATTTAGCATTTTCATACTGAATTATTGTACATAAGATGTAAATGTATTTTAATATGTTTCTTCTCCATCACCAAATTTCATGTTTCTTCGTCATTAAGCCACTGAGTTAAAAGACTATAAATGAATGACAAAGAAATTATATATGCATGCGTAATCAATAAAATTAATTATTTATGTTCAATGTTATGTTTCTTCACTATAATCGCATTGCAGTATGGTATAATAAATGTAAGTAATTTATATATATATCTTCTTCTTCATCACCAAAATTTTGGTTTCTTCACCTCTAAGAAACTAAGTTAAGAGACTACAAATGAATGACCCATAATTTATACAGATGGATAACAATGAAAATTTAATAATCAAGCTCAATGTTGTTTATATTCATCGTATTCACATTGACTTATGGTATATTACATCTAAAAATATTCAATATATTTCTTCACCATCCCAAAGTTTTAGGTTTTTTTATAACTAAGTGAAAACAATAAAAGACTATAATAGATGTAAAAAATTAATTAAATTTTATTTTTCTACTCCATCACAAAATTTTAGTTTTTTCTCCACTAAAAACAAAGTTAAAACACTATAATCCATGACGTTTTTTTTTTAAAATAGGTAATAATTAAAATAAATAATCAAGCTAGATTTTATTTATATTTAGCATTTTCATACTGAATTATTGTAAATAAGATGTAAATGTATTTTAATATGATTCTTCTCCATCACCAAACTTCATGTTTCTTCGTCATTAAGCCACTGAGTTAAAAGACTATAAATGAATGACAAAGAAATTATATATGCATGTGTAATCACTAAAATTAATTATTTATGCTCAATGTTATGTTTCTTAACTATAATCGCATTGTAGTATGGTATAATAGATGTAAGCAATTTATATATATTTCTTCTTCTTCATCACCAAAATTTTGGTTTCTTCACCTCTAAGAAACTAAGTTAAGAGACTACAAATGAATGACCCATAATTTATACAGATAGATAACAATGAAAATTTAATAATCAAGCTCAATGTTGTTTATATTCATCGTATTCACATTGACTTATGGTATATTACATCTAAAAATATTCAATATTTTTCTTCACCATCCCAAAGTTTTAGGTTTTTTTATAACTAAGCGAAAAACATAAAAGACTATAATAGATGTAAAAAATTAATTAAATTTTATTTTTCTACTCCATCACAAAATTTTAGGTTTTTCTCCACTAAAAACAAAGTTAAAACACTATAATCCATGACGTTTTTTTTAAAAATAGGTAATAATTAAAATAAATAATCAAGCTAGATTTTGTTTATATTTAGCATTTTCATACTGAATTATTGTAAATAAGATGTAAATGTATTTTAATATGTTTCTTCTCCATCACCAAATTTCATGTTTCTTCGTCATTAAGCCACTGAGTTAAAAGACTATAAATGAATGACAAAGAAATTATATATGCATGTGTAATCACTAAAATTAATTATTTATGCTCAATGTTATCTTTCTTCACTATAATCGCATTGTAGTATGGTATATTAGATGTAAACAATTTATATATATTTCTTCTTCTTCATCACCATAATTTTGGTTTCTTCACCTCTAAGAAACTAAGTTAAGAGACTACAAATGAATGACCCATAATTTATACAGATGGATAACAATTACAATTTAATAATCAAGCTCACTGTTGTTTATATTAATCGTATTCACATTGACTTATGGTGTATTACATATAAAAATATTCAATATTTTTCTTCACCATCCCAAAGTTTTAGGTTTTTTTATAACTAAGCGGAAACAATAAAAGACTATAATAGATGTAAAAAATTAATTAAATTTTATTTTTCTACTCCATCACAAAATTTTAGGTTTTTCTCCACTAAAAACAAAGTTAAAACACTATAATCCATGACATTTTTTTTTAAAATAGGTAATAATTAAAATAAATAATCAAGCTAGATTTTATTTATATTTAGCATTTTCATACTGAATTATTGTAAATAAGATGTAAATTTATTTTAATATGTTTCTTCTCCATCACGAAATTTCATGTTTCTTCGTCATTAAGCCACTGAGTTAAAAGACTATAAATGAATGGCAAAGAAATTATATATGCATGCGTAATCACTAAAATTAATTATTTATGCTCAATGTTATCTTTCTTCACTATAATCGCATTGTAGTATGGTATAATAGATGTAAACAACTTATATATATTTCTTCTTCTTCATCACCAAAATTTTGGTTTCTTCACCTCTAAGAAACTAAGTTAAGAGACTACAAATGAATGACCCATAATTTATACAGATGGATAACAATGAAAATTTAATAATCAAGCTCAATGTTGTTTATCTTCATCGTATTCACATTGACTTATGGTATATTACATCTAAAAATATTCAATATTTTTCTTCACCATCCCAAAGTTTTAGGTTTTTTTATAACTAAGCAAAAACTTAAAAAACTATAAAAGATGTAAAAAAGGTAATTATATTTTATTTTTCTACTCCATCACAAAATTTTAGGTTTATCCCCACTAAAAAACAAAGTTAAAAGACTATAAACCATGGCGTAATTTTTATATATTTAAAATAGGTAATAATTCAAATAAATAATCAAGCTTGATTTTAATTATATTTATATTTTTCATATTGAATTATGGTAAATAAGATGTAAATGTATTTTAATATGTTTCTTCTCCATCACCAAATTTCATGTTTCTTCGTCATTTAGCCACAGAGTTACAAGACTATAAATGAATGAAAAGAAATTATATATGCATGCGTAACACTAAAATTTAATATTTAAGCTCAATGTTATCTTTCTTCACTATAATCGCATTATATTATGGTATAATAGATGTAAACAATTTATATATATTTCTTCTTCTTCATCACCAAAATTTTGGTTTCTTCACCTCTAAGAAACTAAGTTAAGAGACTACAAATTAATGACCCATAATTTATACAGATTGATAACAATGAAAATTTAATAATCAAGCTCAATGTTGTTTATATTCATCGTATTCACATTGACTTATGGTATATTACATCTAAAAATATTCAATATTTTTCTTCACCATCCCAAAGTTTTAGGTTTTTTTATAACTAAGCGAAAAACATAAAAGACAATAATAGATGTAAAAAATTAATTAAATTTTATTTTTCTACTCCATCACAAAATTTTAGGTTTTTCTCCACTAAAAACAAAGTTAAAACACTATAATACATGACGTTTTTTTTTAAAATAGGTAATAATTAAAATAAATAATCAAGCTAGATTTTATTTATATTTAGCATTTTCATACTGAATTATTGTAAATAAGATGTAAATGTATTTTAATATGTTTCTTCTCCATCACGAAATTTCATGTTTCTTCGTCATTAAGCCACTGAGTTAAAAGACTATAAATGAATGACAAAGAAATTATATATTCATGCGTAATCACTAAAATTATTTATTTATGCTCAATGTTATGTTTCTTCACTATAATCGCATTGTAGTATGGTATAATAGATGTAAGCAATTTATATATATTTCTTCTTCTTCATCACCAAAATTTGCGTTTCTTCACCACTAAGAAACTAAGTTAGGAGACTACAAATGAATGACCCATAATTTATACAGATGGATAACAATGAAAATTTAATAATCAAGCTCAATGTTGTTTATAATCATCGTATTCACATTGACTTATGGTATATTACATCTAAAAATATTCAATATTTTTCTTCACCATCCCAAAGTTTTAGGTTTTTTTATAACTAAGCGAAAAACATAAGAGACAATAACAGATGTAAAAAATTAATTAAATTTTATTTTTCTACTCCATCACAAAATTTTAGGTTTTTCTCCACTAAAAAAAACTTAAAACACTATAATACATGACGTTCTTTTTTTTAAAATAGGTAATAATTAAAATAAATAATCAAGCTAGATTTTATTTATATTTAGCATTTTCATACTGAATTATTGTAAATAAGATGTAAATGTATTTTAATATGTTTTTTATCCATCACCAAATTTCATGTTTCTTTGTCATTAAGACACTGAGTTAAAAGACTATAAATGAATGACAAAGAAATTATATATGCATGCGTAATCACTAAAATTATTTATTTATGCTCAATGTTATGTTTCTTCACTATAATCGCATTGTAGTATGGTATAATAGATGTAAGCAATTTATATATATTTCTTCTTCTTCATCACCAAAATTTTGGTTTCTTCGCCTCTAAGAAACTAAGTTAAGAGACTACAAATGAATGACCCATAATTTATACAGATGGATAACAATGAACATTTAATAATCAAGCTCAATGTTGTTTATCTTCATCGTATTCACATTGACTTATGGTATATTACATCTAAAAATATTCAATATTTTTCTTCACCATCCCAAAGTTTTAGGTTTTTTTATAACTAAGCAAAAACTTAAAAGACTATAAAAGATGTAAAAAAGGTAATTATATTTTATTTTTCTACTCCATCACAAAATTTTAGGTTTATCCCCACTAAAAAACAAAGTTAAAAGACTATAAACCATGGCGTAATTTTTTTATATTTAAAATAGGTAATAATTCAAATAAATAATCAAGCTTGATTTTAATTATATTTATATTTTTCATATTGAATTATGGTAAATAAGATGTAAATGTATTTTAATATGTTTCTTCTCCATCACCAAATTTCATGTTTCTTCGTCATTTAGCCACAGAGTTAAAAGACTATAAATGAATGAAAAGAAATTATATATGCATGCGTAACACTAAAATTGAATATTTAAGCTCAATGTTATTTTTCTTCACTATAATCACATTATATTATGGTATAATAGATGTAAAAAATTTATATATATTTCTTCTTCTTCATCACCAAAATTTTGGTTTCTTCACCTCTAAGAAACTAAGTCAAGAGACTACAAATTAATGACCCATAATTTATACAGATTGATAACAATGAAAATTTAATAATCAAGCTCAATGTTGTTTATATTCATCGTATTCACATTGACTTATGGTATATTACATCTAAAAATATTCAATATTTTTCTTCACCATCCCAAAGTTTTAGGTTTTTTTATAACTAAGCGAAAAACATAAAAGACAATAATAGATGTAAAAAATTAATTAAATTTTATTTTTCTACTCCATCACAAAATTTTAGGTTTTTCTCCACTAAAAACAAAGTTAAAACACTATAATACATGACGTTTTTTTTTAAAATAGGTAATAATTAAAATAAATAATCAAGCTAGATTTTATTTATATTTAGCATTTTCATACTGAATTATTGTAAATAAGATGTAAATGTATTTTAATATGTTTCTTCTCCATCACGAAATTTCATGTTTCTTCGTCATTAAGCCACTGAGTTAAAAGACTATAAATGAATGACAAAGAAATTATATATTCATGCGTAATCCCTAAAATTATTTATTTATGCTCAATGTTATGTTTCTTCACTATAATCGCATTGTAGTATGGTATAATAGATGTAAGCAATTTATATATATTTCTTCTTCTTCATCACCAAAATTTGCGTTTCTTCACCACTAAGAAACTAAGTTAGGTGACTACAAATGAATGACCCATAATTTATACTGATGGATAACAATGAAAATTTAATAATCAAGCTCAATGTTGTTTATAATCATCGTATTCACATTGACTTATGGTATATTACATCTAAAAATATTCAATATTTTTCTTCACCATCCCAAAGTTTTAGGTTTTTTTATAACTAAGCGAAAAACATAAGTGACAATAATAGATGTAAAAAATTAATTAAATTTTATTTTTCTACTCCATCACAAAATTTTAGGTTTTTCTCCACTAAAAAAAAACTTAAAACACTATAATACATGACGTTCTTTTTTTTAAAATAGGTAATAATTAAAATAAATAATCAAGCTAGATTTTATTTATATTTAGCATTTTCATACTGAATTATTGTAAATAAGATATAAATGTATTTTAATGTGTTTTTTATCCATCACCAAATTTCATGTTTCTTCGTCATTAAGACACTGAGTTAAAAGACTATAAATGAATGACAAAGAAATTATATATGCATGCGTAATCAGTAAAATTATTTATTTATGCTCAATGTTATGTTTCTTCACTATAATCGCATTGTAGTATGGTATAATAGATGTAAGCAATTTATATATATTTCTTCTTCTTCATCACCAAAATTTTGGTTTCTTCACCTCTAAGAAATTAAGTTAAGAGACTACAAATGAATGACCCATAATTTATACATATGGATAACAATGAAAATTTAATAATCAAGCTCAATGTTGTTTATCTTCATCGTATTCACATTGACTTATGGTATATTACATCTAAAAATATTCAATATTTTTCTTCACCATCCCAAAGTTTTAGGTTTTTTTATAACTAAGCAAAAACTTAAAAGACTATAAAAGATGTAAAAAAGGTAATTATATTTTATTTTTCTACTCCATCACAAAATTTTAGGTTTATCCCCACTAAAAAACAAAGTTAAGAGACTATAAACCATGGCGTAATTTTTTTATATTTAAAATAGGTAATAATTCAAATAAATAATCAAGCTTGATTTTAATTATATTTATATTTTTAATATTGAATTATGGTAAATAAGATGTAAATGTATTTTAATATGTTTCTTCTCCATCACCAAATTTCATGTTTCTTCGTCATTTAGCCACAGAGTTAAAAGACTATAAATGAATGAAAAGAAATTATATATGCATGCGTAACAATAAAATTGAATATTTAAGCTCAATGTTATTTTTCTTCACTATAATCACATTATATTATGGTATAATAGATGTAAACAATTTATATATATTTCTTCTTCTTCATCACCAAAATTTTGGTTTCTTCGCCTCTAAGAAACTAAGTTAAGAGACTACAAATGAATGACCCATAACTTATACATATGGATAACAATGAAAATTTAATAATCAAGCTCAATGTTGTTTATCTTCATCGTATTCACATTGACTTATGGTATATTACATCTAAAAATATTCAATATTTTTCTTCACCATCCCAAAGTTTTAGGTTTTTTTATAACTAAGCAAAAACTTAAAAGACTATAAAAGATGTAAAAAAGGTAATTATATTTTATTTTTCTACTCCATCACAAAATTTTAGGTTTATCCCCACTAAAAAACAAAGTTAAAAGACTATAAACCATGGCGTAATTTTTTTATATTTAAAATAGGTAATAATTCAAATAAATAATCAAGCTTGATTTTAATTATATTTATATTTTTAATATTGAATTATGGTAAATAAGATGTAAATTTATTTTAATATGTTTCTTCTCCATCACCAAATTTCATGTTTCTTCGTCATTTAGCCACAGAGTTAAAAGACTATAAATGAATGAAAAGAAATTATATATGCATGCGTAACAATAAAATTGAATATTTAAGCTCAATGTTATTTTTCTTCACTATAATCACATTATATTATGGTATAATAGATGTAAACAATTTATATATATTTCTTCTTCTTCATCACCAAAATTTTGGTTTCTTCGCCTCTAAGAAACTAAGTTAAGAGACTACAAATGAATGACCCATAATTTATACAGATGGATAACAATGAACATTTAATAATCAAGCTCAATGTTGTTTATCTTCATCGTATTCACATTGACTTATGGTATATTACATCTAAAAATATTTAATATTTTTCTTCACCATCCCAAAGTTTTAGGTTTTTTTATAACTAAGCAAAAACTTAAAAGACTATAAAAGATGTAAAAAAGGTAATTATATTTTATCTTTCTACTCCATCACAAAATTTTAGGTTTATCCCCACTAAAAAACAAAGTTAAAAGACTATAAACCATGGCGTAATTTTTTTATATTTAAAATAGGTAATAATTCAAATAAATAATCAAGCTTGATTTTAATTATATTTATATTTTTCATATTGAATTATGGTAAATAAGATGTAAATGTATTTTAATATGTTTCTTCTCCATCACCAAATTTCATGTTTCTTCGTCATTTAGCCACAGAGTTAAAAGACTATAAATGAATGAAAAGAAATTATATATGCATGCGTAACACTAAAATTGAATATTTAAGCTCAATGTTATTTTTCTTCACTATAATCACATTATATTATGGTATAATAGATGTAAAAAATTTATATATATTTCTTCTTCTTCATCACCAAAATTTTGGTTTCTTCACCTCTAAGAAACTAAGTTAAGAGACTACAAATGAATGACCCATAATTTATACAGATTGATAACAATGAAAATTTAATAATCAAGCACAATGTTGTTTATATTCATCGTATTCATATTGACTTATGGTATATTACATCTAAAAATATTCAATATTTTTCTTCACCATCCCATTGTTTTAGGTTTTTTTATAACTAAGTGAAAAACATAAAAGACAATAATAGATGTAAAAAATTAATCAAATTTTATTTTTCTACTCCATCACAAAATTTTAGGTTTTTCTCCACTTAAAACAAAGTTAAAACACTATAGTACATGAAGTTTTTTTTTTTAAAATAGGTAATAATTAAAATAAATAATCAAGCTAGATTTTATTTATATTTAGCATTTTCATACTGAATTATTGTAAATAAGATGTAAATGTATTTTAATATGTTTCTTCTCCATCACGAAATTTCATGTTTCTTCGTCATTAAGCCACTGAGTTAAAAGACTATAAATGAATGACAAAGAAATTATATATTCATGCGTAATCCCTAAAATTATTTATTTATGCTCAATGTTATGTTTCTTCACTATAATCGCATTGTAGTATGATATAATAGATGTAAGCAATTTATATATATTTCTTCTTCTTCATCACCAAAATTTGCGTTTCTTCACCACTAAGAAACTAAGTTAGGTGACTACAAATGAATGACCCATAATTTATACAGATGGATAACAATGAAAATTTAATAATCAAGCTCAATGTTGTTTATAATCATCGTATTCACATTGACTTATGGTATATTACATCTAAAAATATTCAATATTTTTCTTCACCATCCCAAAGTTTTAGGTTTTTTTATAACTAAGCGAAAAACATAAGTGACAATAATAGATGTAAAAAATTAATTAAATTTTATTTTTCTACTCCATCACAAAATTTTAGGTTTTTCTCCACTAAAAAAAAACTTAAAACACTATAATACATGACGTTCTTTTTTTTAAAATAGGTAATAATTAAAATAAATAATCAAGCTAGATTTTATTTATATTTAGCATTTTCATACTGAATTATTGTAAATAAGATATAAATGTATTTTAATGTGTTTTTTATCCATCACCAAATTTCATGTTTCTTCGTCATTAAGACACTGAGTTAAAAGACTATAAATGAATGACAAAGAAATTATATATGCATGCGTAATCAGTAAAATTATTTATTTATGCTCAATGTTATGTTTCTTCACTATAATCGCATTGTAGTATGGTATAATAGATGTAAGCAATTTATATATATTTCTTCTTCTTCATCACCAAAATTTTGGTTTCTTCACCTCTAAGAAATTAAGTTAAGAGACTACAAATGAATGACCCATAATTTATACATATGGATAACAATTAAAATTTAATAATCAAGCTCAATGTTGTTTATCTTCATCGTATTCACATTGACTTATGGTATATTACATCTAAAAATATTCAATATTTTTCTTCACCATCCCAAAGTTTTAGGTTTTTTTATAACTAAGCAAAAACTTAAAAGACTATAAAAGATGTAAAAAAGGTAATTATATTTTATTTTTCTACTCCATCACAAAATTTTAGGTTTATCCCCACTAAAAAACAAAGTTAAAAGACTATAAACCATGGCGTAATTTTTTTATATTTAAAATAGGTAATAATTCAAATAAATAATCAAGCTTGATTTTAATTATATTTATATTTTTAATATTGAATTATGGTAAATAAGATGTAAATGTATTTTAATATGTTTCTTCTCCATCACCAAATTTCATGTTTCTTCGTCATTTAGCCACAGAGTTAAAAGACTATAAATGAATGAAAAAAAATTATATATGCATGTGTAACAATAAAATTGAATATTTAAGCTCAATGTTATTTTTCTTCACTATAATCACATTATATTATGGTATAATAGATGTAAACAATTTATATATATTTCTTCTTCTTCATCACCAAAATTTTGGTTTCTTCACCTCTAAGAAACTAAGTTAAGAGACTACAAATGAATGACCCATAATTTATACAGATTGATAACAATGAAAATTTAATAATCAAGCACAATGTTGTTTATATTCATCGTATTCACATTGACTTATGGTATATTACATCTAAAAATATTCAATATTTTTCTTCACCATCCCAAAGTTTTAGGTTTTTTTATAACTAAGCGAAAAACATAAAAGACAATAATAGATGTAAAAAATTAATTAAATTTTATTTTTCTACTCCATCACAAAATTTTATGTTTTTCTCCACTAAAAACAAAGTTAAAACACTATAATACATGACGTTTTTTTTTTAAAATAGGTAATAATTAAAATAAATAATCAAGCTAGATTTTATTTATATTTAGCATTTTCATACTGAATTATTGTAAATAAGATGTAAATGTATTTTAATATGTTTCTTCTCCATCACGAAATTTCATGTTTCTTTGTCATTAAGACACTGAGTTAAAAGACTATAAATGAATGACAAAGAAATTATATATGCATGCGTAATCACTAAAATTATTTATTTATGCTCAATGTTATGTTTCTTCACTATAATCGCATTGTAGTATGGTATAATAGATGTAAGCAATTTATATATATTTCTTCTTCTTCATCACCAAAATTTGCGTTTCTTCACCACTAAGAAACTAAGTTAGGTGACTACAAATGAATGACCCATAATTTATACAGATGGATAACAATGAAAATTTAATAATCAAGCTCAATGTTGTTTATAATCATCGTATTCACATTGACTTATGGTATATTACATCTAAAAATATTCAATATTTTTCTTCACCATCCCAAAGTTTTAGGTTTTTTTATAACTAAGCAAAAACTTAAAAGACTATAAAAGATGTAAAAAAGGTAATTATATTTTATTTTTCTACTCCATCACAAAATTTTAGGTTTATCCCCACTAAAAAAACAAAGTTAAAAGACTATAAACCATGGCGTAATTTTTTTATATTTAAAATAGGTAATAATTCAAATAAATAATCAAGCTTGATTTTAATTATATTTATATTTTTCATATTGAATTATGGTAAATAAGATGTAAATGTATTTTAATATGTTTCTTCTCCATCACCAAATTTCATGTTTCTTCGTCATTTAGCCAGAGAGTTAAAAGACTATAAATGAATGAAAAGAAATTATATATGCATGCGTAACACTAAAATTGAATATTTAAGCTCAATGTTATTTTTCTTCACTATAATCACATTATATTATGGTATAATAGATGTAAAAAATTTATATATATCTCTTCTTCTTCATCACCAAAATTTTGGTTTCTTCACCTCTAAGAAACTAAGTTAAGAGACTACAAATGAATGACCCATAATTTATACAGATTGATAACAATGAAAATTTAATAATCAAGCACAATGTTGTTTATATTCATCGTATTCATATTGACTTATGGTATATTACATCTAAAAATATTCAATATTTTTCTTCACCATCCCATAGTTTTAGGTTTTTTTATAACTAAGCGAAAAACATAAAAGACAATAATAGATGTAAAAAATTAATTAAATTTTATTTTTCTACTCCATCACAAAATTTTAGGTTTTTCTCCACTAAAAACAAAGTTAAAACACTATACTACATGAAGTTTTTTTTTTAAAATAGGTAATAATTAAAATAAATAATCAAGCTAGATTTTATTTATATTTAGCATTTTCATACTGAATTATTGTAAATAAGATGTAAATGTATTTTAATATGTTTCTTCTCCATCACGAAATTTCATGTTTCTTCGTCATTAAGCCACTGAGTTAAAAGACTATAAATGAATGACAAAGAAATTATATATTCATGCGTAATCCCTAAAATTATTTATTTATGCTCAATGTTATGTTTCTTCACTATAATCGCATTGTAGTATGGTATAATAGATGTAAGCAATTTATATATATTTCTTCTTCTTCATCACCAAAATTTGCGTTTCTTCACCACTAAGAAACTAAGTTAGGTGACTACAAATGAATGACCCATAATTTATACAGATGGATAACAATGAAAATTTAATAATCAAGCTCAATGTTGTTTATAATCATCGTATTCACATTGACTTATGGTATATTACATCTAAAAATATTCAATATTTTTCTTCACCATCCCAAAGTTTTAGGTTTTTTTATAACTAAGCGAAAAACATAAGTGACAATAATAGATGTAAAAAATTAATTAAATTTTATTTTTCTACTCCATCACAAAATTTTAGGTTTTTCTCCACTAAAAAAAAACTTAAAACACTATAATACATGACGTTCTTTTTTTTAAAATAGGTAATAATTAAAATAAATAATCAAGCTAGATTTTATTTATATTTAGCATTTTCATACTGAATTATTGTAAATAAGATATAAATGTATTTTAATGTGTTTTTTATCCATCACCAAATTTCATGTTTCTTCGTCATTAAGACACTGAGTTAAAAGACTATAAATGAATGACAAAGAAATTATATATGCATGCGTAATCAGTAAAATTATTTATTTATGCTCAATGTTATGTTTCTTCACTATAATCGCATTGTAGTATGGTATAATAGATGTAAGCAATTTATATATATTTCTTCTTCTTCATCACCAAAATTTTGGTTTCTTCACCTCTAAGAAATTAAGTTAAGAGACTACAAATGAATGACCCATAATTTATACATATGGATAACAATGAAAATTTAATAATCAAGCTCAATGTTGTTTATCTTCATCGTATTCACATTGACTTATGGTATATTACATCTAAAAATATTCAATATTTTTCTTCACCATCCCAAAGTTTTAGGTTTTTTTATAACTAAGCAAAAACTTAAAAGACTATAAAAAGATGTAAAAAAGGTAATTATATTTTATTTTTCTACTCCATCACAAAATTTTAGGTTTATCCCCACTAAAAAACAAAGTTAAAAGACTATAAACCATGGCGTAATTTTTTTATATTTAAAATAGGTAATAATTCAAATAAATAATCAAGCTTGATTTTAATTATATTTATATTTTTAATATTGAATTATGGTAAATAAGATGTAAATGTATTTTAATATGTTTCTTCTCCATCACCAAATTTCATGTTTCTTCGTCATTTAGCCACAGAGTTAAAAGACTATAAATGAATGAAAAGAAATTATATATGCATGCGTAACAATAAAATTGAATATTTAAGCTCAATGTTATTTTTCTTCACTATAATCACATTATATTATGGTATAATAGATGTAAACAATTTATATATATTTCTTCTTCTTCATCACCAAAATTTTGGTTTCTTCACCTCTAAGAAACTAAGTTAAGAGACTACAAATGAATGACCCATAATTTATACAGATTGATAACAATGAAAATTTAATAATCAAGCACAATGTTGTTTATATTCATCGTATTCACATTGACTTATGGTATATTACATCTAAAAATATTCAATATTTTTCTTCACCATCCCAAAGTTTTAGGTTTTTTTATAACTAAGCGAAAAACATAAAAGACAATAATAGATGTAAAAAATTAATTAAATTTTATTTTTCTACTCCATCACAAAATTTTAGGTTTTTCTCCACTAAAAACAAAGTTAAAACACTATAATACATGACGTTTTTTTTTAAAATAGGTAATAATTAAAATAAATAATCAAGCTAGATTTTATTTATATTTAGCATTTTCATACTGAATTATTGTAAATAAGATGTAAATGTATTTTAATATGTTTCTTCTCCATCACGAAATTTCATATTTCTTCGTCATTAAGCCACTGAGTTAAAAGACTATAAATGAATGACAAAGAAATTATATATTCATGCGTAATCACTAAAATTATTTATTTATGCTCAATGTTATGTTTCTTCACTATAATCGCATTGTAGTATGGTATAATAGATGTAAGCAATTTATATATATTTCTTCTTCTTCATCGCCAAAATTTGCGTTTCTTCACCACTAAGAAACTAAGTTAGGAGACTACAAATGAATGACCCATAATTTATACAGATGGATAACAATGAAAATTTAATAATCAAGCTCAATGTTGTTTATAATCATCGTATTCACATTGACTTATGGTATATTACATCTAAAAATATTCAATATTTTTCTTCACCATCCCAAAGTTTTAGGTTTTTTTATAACTAAGCGAAAAACATAAGAGACAATAATAGATGTAAAAAATTAATTAAATTTTATTTTTCTACTCCATCACAAAATTTTAGGTTTTTCTCCACTAAAAACAAAGTTAAAACACTATAATACATGACGTTTTTTTTTAAAATAGGTAATAATTAAAATAAATAATCAAGCTAGATTTTATTTATATTTAGCATTTTCATACTGAATTATTGTAAATAAGATGTAAATGTATTTTAATATGTTTCTTCTCCATCACGAAATTTCATGTTTCTTCGTCATTAAGCCACTGAGTTAAAAGACTATAAATGAATGACAAAGAAATTATATATTCATGCGTAATCACTAAAATTATTTATTTATGCTCAATGTTATGTTTCTTCACTATAATCGCATTGTAGTATGGTATAATAGATGTAAGCAATTTATATATATTTCTTCTTCTTCATCGCCAAAATTTGCGTTTCTTCACCACTAAGAAACTAAGTTAGGAGACTACAAATGAATGACCCATAATTTATACAGATGGATAACAATGAAAATTTAATAATCAAGCTCAATGTTGTTTATAATCATCGTATTCACATTGACTTATGGTATATTACATCTAAAATTATTAAATATTTTTCTTCACCATCCCAAAGTTTTAGGTTTTTTTATAACTAAGCGAAAAACATAAGAGACAATAATAGATGTAAAAAATTAATTAAATTTTATTTTTCTACTCCATCACAAAATTTTAGGTTTTTCTCCACTAAAAACAAAGTTAAAACACTATAATACATGACGTTTTTTTTTTTAAAATAGGTAATAATTAAAATAAATAATCAAGCTAGATTTTATTTATATTTAGCATTTTCATACTGAATTATTGTAAATAAGATGTAAATGTATTTTAATATGTGTTTCTTCTCCATCACGAAATTTCATGTTTCTTCGTCATTAAGCCACTAAGTTAAAAGACTATAAATGAATGACAAAGAAATTATATATTCATGCGTAATCACTAAAATTATTTATTTATGCTCAATGTTATGTTTCTTCACTATAATCGCATTGTAGTATGGTATAATAGATGTAAGCAATTTATATATATTTCTTCTTCTTCATCGCCAAAATTTGCGTTTCTTCACCACTAAGAAACTAAGTTAGGAGACTACAAATGAATGACCCATAATTTATACAGATGGATAACAATGAAAATTTAATAATCAAGCTCAATGTTGTTTATGTTCATACGTATTCACATTGACTTATGGTATATTACATCTAAAAATATTCAATATTTTTCTTCACCATCCCAAAGTTTTAGGTTTTTTTATAACTAAGCAAAAACTTAAAAGACTATAAAAGATGTAAAAAAGGTAATTATATTTTATTTTTCTACTCCATCACAAAATTTTAGGTTTATCCCCACTAAAAAACAAAGTTAAAGACTATAAACCATGGCGTAATTTTTTTATATTTAAAATAGGTAATAATTCAAATAAATAATCAAGCTTGATTTTAATTATATTTATATTTTTCATATTGAATTATGGTAAATAAGATGTATATGTATTTTAATATGTTTCTTCTCCATCACCAAATTTCATGTTTCTTCGTCATTTAGCCACAGAGTTAAAAGACTATAAATGAATGAAAAGAAATTATATATGCATGCGTAACAATAAAATTGAATATTTAAGCTCAATGTTATTTTTCTTCACTATAATCACATTATATTATGGTATAATAGATGTAAACAATTTATATATATTTCTTCTTCTTCATCACCAAAATTTTGGTTTTCTTCACCTCTAAGAAACTAAGTTAAGAGACTACAAATGAATGACCCATAATTTATACAGATTGATAACAATGAAAATTTAATAATCAAGCACACAATGTTGTTTATATTCATCGTATTCACATTGACTTATGGTATATTACATCTAAAAATATTCAATATTTTTCTTCACCATCCCAAAGTTTTAGGTTTTTTTATAACTAAGCGAAAAACATAAAAGAAAATAATAGATGTAAAAAATTAATTAAATTTTATTTTTCTACTCCATCACAAAATTTTAGGTTTTTCTCCACTAAAAACAAAGTTAAAACACTATAATACATGACGTTTTTTTTTTAAAATAGGTAATAAATTAAAATAAATAATCAAGCTAGATTTTATTTATATTTAGCATTTTCATACTGAATTATTGTAAATAAGATGTAAATGTATTTTAATATGTTTCTTCTCCATCACGAAATTTCATGTTTCTTCGTCATTAAGCCACTGAGTTAAAAGACTATAAATGAATGACAAAGAAATTATATATTCATGCGTAATCACTAAAATTATTTATTTATGCTCAATGTTATGTTTCTTCACTATAATCGCATTGTAGTATGGTATAATAGATGTAAGCAATTTATATATATTTCTTCTTCTTCATCGCCAAAATTTGCGTTTCTTCACCACTAAGAAACTAAGTTAGGAGACTACAAATGAATGACCCATAATTTATACAGATGGATAACAATGAAAATTTAATAATCAAGCTCAATGTTGTTTATAATCATCGTATTCACATTGACTTATGGTATATTACATCTAAAATTATTCAATATTTTTCTTCACCATCCCAAAGTTTTAGGTTTTTTTATAACTAAGCGAAAAACATAAGAGACGATAATAGATGTAAAAAATTAATTAAATTTTATTTTTCTACTCCATCACAAAATTTTAGGTTTTTCTCCACTAAAAACAAAGTTAAAACACTATAATACATGACGTTTTTTTTTTAAAATAGGTAATAATTAAAATAAATAATCAAGCTAGATTTTATTTATATTTAGCATTTTCATACTGAATTATTGTAAATAAGATGTAAATGTATTTTAATATGTTTCTTCTCCATCACGAAATTTCATGTTTCTTCGTCATTAAGCCACTGAGTTAAAAGACTATAAATGAATGACAAAGAAATTATATATTCATGCGTAATCACTAAAATTATTTATTTATGCTCAATGTTATGTTTCTTCACTATAATCGCATTGTAGTATGGTATAATAGATGTAAGCAATTTATATATATTTCTTCTTCTTCATCGCCAAAATTTGCGTTTCTTCACCACTAAGAAACTAAGTTAGGAGACTACAAATGAATGACCCATAATTTATACAGATGGATAACAATGAAAATTTAATAATCAAGCTCAATGTTGTTTATCTTCATCGTATTCACATTGACTTATGGTATATTACATCTAAAAATATTCAATATTTTTCTTCACCATCCCAAAGTTTTAGGTTTTTTTATAACTAAGCGAAAAACATAAAAGAAAATAATAGATGTAAAAAATTAATTAAATTTTATTTTTCTACTCCATCACAAAATTTTAGGTTTTTCTCCACTAAAAACAAAGTTAAAACACTATAATACATGACGTTTTTTTTTTAAAAATAGGTAATAATTAAAATAAATAATCAAGCTAGATTTTATTTATATTTAGCATTTTCATACTGAATTATTGTAAATAAGATGTAAATGTATTTTAATATGTTTCTTCTCCATCACGAAATTTCATGTTTCTTCGTCATTAAGCCACTGAGTTAAAAGACTATAAATGAATGACAAAGAAATTATATATTCATGCGTAATCACTAAAATTATTTATTTATGCTCAATGTTATGTTTCTTCACTATAATCGCATTGTAGTATGGTATAATAGATGTAAGCAATTTATATATATTTCTTCTTCTTCATCGCCAAAATTTGCGTTTCTTCACCACTAAGAAACTAAGTTAGGAGACTACAAATGAATGACCCATAATTTATACAGATGGATAACAATGAAAATTTAATAATCAAGCTCAATGTTGTTTATAATCATCGTATTCACATTGACTTATGGTATATTACATCTAAAAATATTCAATATTTTTCTTCACCATCCCAAAGTTTTAGGTTTTTTTATAACTAAGCGAAAAACATAAGAGACAATAATAGATGTAAAAAATTAATTAAATTTTATTTTTCTACTCCATCACAAAATTTTAGGTTTTTCTCCACTAAAAACAAAGTTAAAACACTATAATACATGACGTTTTTTTTTTTAAAATAGGTAATAATTAAAATAAATAATCAAGCTAGATTTTATTTATATTTAGCATTTTCATACTGAATTATTGTAAATAAGATGTAAATGTATTTTAATATGTTTCTTCTCCATCACGAAATTTCATGTTTCTTCGTCATTAAGCCACTGAGTTAAAAGACTATAAATGAATGACAAAGAAATTATATATTCATGCGTAATCACTAAAATTATTTATTTATGCTCAATGTTATGTTTCTTCACTATAATCGCATTGTAGTATGGTATAATAGATGTAAGCAATTTATATATATTTCTTCTTCTTCATCGCCAAAATTTGCGTTTCTTCACCACTAAGAAACTAAGTTAGGAGACTACAAATGAATGACCCATAATTTATACAGATGGATAACAATGAAAATTTAATAATCAAGCTCAATGTTGTTTATCTTCATCGTATTCACATTGACTTATGGTATATTACATCTAAAAATATTCAATATTTTTCTTCACCATCCCAAAGTTTTAGGTTTTTTTTATAACTAAGCGAAAAACATAAAAGAAAATAATAGATGTAAAAAATTAATTAAATTTTATTTTTCTACTCCATCACAAAATTTTAGGTTTTTCTCCACTAAAAACAAAGTTAAAACACTATAATACATGACGTTTTTTTTTTAAAATAGGTAATAATTAAAATAAATAATCAAGCTAGATTTTATTTATATTTAGCATTTTCATACTGAATTATTGTAAATAAGATGTAAATGTATTTTAATATGTTTCTTCTCCATCACGAAATTTCATGTTTCTTCTTCATTAAGCCACTGAGTTAAAAGACTATAAATGAATGACAAAGAAATTATATATTCATTGCGTAATCACTAAAATTATTTATTTATGCTCAATGTTATGTTTCTTCACTATAATCGCATTGTAGTATGGTATAATAGATGTAAGCAATTTATATATATTTCTTCTTCTTCATCCGCCAAAATTTGCGTTTCTTCACCACTAAGAAACTAAGTTAGGAGACTACAAATGAATGACCCATAATTTATACAGATGGATAACAATGAAAATTTAATAATCAAGCTCAATGTTGTTTATAATCATCGTATTCACATTGACTTATGGTATATTACATCTAAAAATATTCAATATTTTTCTTCACCATCCCAAAGTTTTAGGTTTTTTTATAACTAAGCGAAAAACATAAGAGACAATAATAGATGTAAAAAATTAATTAAATTTTATTTTTCTACTCCATCACAAAATTTTAGGTTTTTCTCCACTAAAAACAAAGTTAAAACACTATAATACATGACGTTTTTTTTTTAAAATAGGTAATAATTAAAATAAATAATCAAGCTAGATTTTATTTATATTTAGCATTTTCATACTGAATTATTGTAAATAAGATGTAAATGTATTTTAATATGTTTCTTCTCCATCACGAAATTTCATGTTTCTTCGTCATTAAGCCACTGAGTTAAAAGACTATAAATGAATGACAAAGAAATTATATATTCATGCGTAATCACTAAAATTATTTATTTATGCTCAATGTTATGTTTCTTCACTATAATCGCATTGTAGTATGGTATAATAGATGTAAGCAATTTATATATATTTCTTCTTCTTCATCGCCAAAATTTGCGTTTCTTCACCACTAAGAAACTAAGTTAGGAGACTACAAATGAATGACCCATAATTTATACAGATGGATAACAATGAAAATTTAATAATCAAGCTCAATGTTGTTTATAATCATCGTATTCACATTGACTTATGGTATATTACATCTAAAATTATTCAATATTTTTCTTCACCATCCCAAAGTTTTAGGTTTTTTTATAACTAAGCGAAAAACATAAGAGACAATAATAGATGTAAAAAATTAATTAAATTTTATTTTTCTACTCCATCACAAAATTTTAGGTTTTTCTCCACTAAAAACAAAGTTAAAACACTATAATACATGACGTTTTTTTTTTTAAAATAGGTAATAATTAAAATAAATAATCAAGCTAGATTTTATTTATATTTAGCATTTTCATACTGAATTATTGTAAATAAGATGTAAATGTATTTTAATATGTTTCTTCTCCATCACGAAATTTCATGTTTCTTCGTCATTAAGCCACTGAGTTAAAAGACTATAAATGAATGACAAAGAAATTATATATTCATGCGTAATCACTAAAATTATTTATTTATGCTCAATGTTATGTTTCTTCACTATAATCGCATTGTAGTATGGTATAATAGATGTAAGCAATTTATATATATTTCTTCTTCTTCATCGCCAAAATTTGCGTTTCTTCACCACTAAGAAACTAAGTTAGGAGACTACAAATGAATGACCCATAATTTATACAGATGGATAACAATGAAAATTTAATAATCAAGCTCAATGTTGTTTATCTTCATCGTATTCACATTGACTTATGGTATATTACATCTAAAAATATTCAATATTTTTCTTCACCATCCAAAAGTTTTAGGTTTTTTTATAACTAAGCGAAAAACATAAAAGAAAATAATAGATGTAAAAAATTAATTAAATTTTATTTTTCTACTCCATCACAAAATTTTAGGTTTTTCTCCACTAAAAACAAAGTTAAAACACTATAATACATGACGTTTTTTTTTTAAAATAGGTAATAATTAAAATAAATAATCAAGCTAGATTTTATTTATATTTAGCATTTTCATACTGAATTATTGTAAATAAGATGTAAATGTATTTTAATATGTTTCTTCTCCATCACGAAATTTCATGTTTCTTCGTCATTAAGCCACTGAGTTAAAAGACTATAAATGAATGACAAAGAAATTATATATTCATGCGTAATCACTAAAATTATTTATTTATGCTCAATGTTATGTTTCTTCACTATAATCGCATTGTAGTATGGTATAAATAGATGTAAGCAATTTATATATATTTCTTCTTCTTCATCGCCAAAATTTGCGTTTCTTCACCACTAAGAAACTAAGTTAGGAGACTACAAATGAATGACCCATAATTTATACAGATGGATAACAATGAAAATTTAATAATCAAGCTCAATGTTGTTTATAATCATCGTATTCACATTGACTTATGGTATATTACATCTAAAAATATTCAATATTTTTCTTCACCATCCCAAAGTTTTAGGTTTTTTTTATAACTAAGCGAAAAACATAAGAGACAAAATAGATGTAAAAAATTAATTAAATTTTATTTTTCTACTCCATCACAAAATTTTAGGTTTTTCTCCACTAAAAACAAAGTTAAAAACACTATAATACATGACGTTTTTTTTTAAAATAGGTAATAATTAAAATAAATAATCAAGCTAGATTTTATTTATATTTAGCATTTTCATACTGAATTATTGTAAATAGATGTAAATGTATTTTAATATGTTTCTTCTCCATCACGAAATTTCATGTTTCTTCGTCATTAAGCCACTGAGTTAAAAGACTATAAATGAATGACAAAGAAATTATATATTCATGCGTAATCACTAAAATTATTTATTTATGCTCAATGTTATGTTTCTTCACTATAATCGCATTGTAGTATGGTATAATAGATGTAAGCAATTTATATATATTTCTTCTTCTTCATCGCCAAAATTTGCGTTTCTTCACCACTAAGAAACTAAGTTAGGAGACTACAAATGAATGACCCATAATTTATACAGATGGATAACAATGAAAATTTAATAATCAAGCTCAATGTTGTTTATAATCATCGTATTCACATTGACTTATGGTATATTACATCTAAAATTATTCAATATTTTTCTTCACCATCCCAAAGTTTTAGGTTTTTTTTATAACTAAGCGAAAAACATAAGAGACAATAATAGATGTAAAAAATTAATTAAATTTTATTTTTCTACTCCATCACAAAATTTTAGGTTTTTCTCCACTAAAAACAAAGTTAAAACACTATAATACATGACGTTTTTTTTTTTAAAATAGGTAATAATTAAAATAAATAATCAAGCTAGATTTTATTTATATTTAGCATTTTCATACTGAATTATTGTAAATAAGATGTAAATGTATTTTAATATGTTTCTTCTCCATCACGAAATTTCATGTTTCTTCGTCATTAAGCCACTGAGTTAAAAGACTATAAATGAATGACAAAGAAATTATATATTCATGCGTAATCACTAAAATTATTTATTTATGCTCAATGTTATGTTTCTTCACTATAATCGCATTGTAGTATGGTATAATAGATGTAAGCAATTTATATATATTTCTTCTTCTTCATCGCCAAAATTTGCGTTTCTTCACCACTAAGAAACTAAGTTAGGAGACTACAAATGAATGACCCATAATTTATACAGATGGATAACAATGAAAATTTAATAATCAAGCTCAATGTTGTTTATCTTCATCGTATTCACATTGACTTATGGTATATTACATCTAAAAATATTCAATATTTTTCTTCACCATCCAAAAGTTTTAGGTTTTTTTTATAACTAAGCGAAAAACATAAAAGAAAATAATAGATGTAAAAAAATTAATTAAATTTTATTTTTCTACTCCATCACAAAATTTTAGGTTTTTCTCCACTAAAAACAAAGTTAAAACACTATAATACATGACGTTTTTTTTTTAAAATAGGTAATAATTAAAATAAATAATCAAGCTAGATTTTATTTATATTTAGCATTTTCATACTGAATTATTGTAAATAAGATGTAAATGTATTTTAATATGTTTCTTCTCCATCACGAAATTTCATGTTTCTTCGTCATTAAGCCACTGAGTTAAAAGACTATAAATGAATGACAAAGAAATTATATATTCATGCGTAATCACTAAAATTATTTATTTATGCTCAATGTTATGTTTCTTCACTATAATCGCATTTGTAGTATGGTATAATAGATGTAAGCAATTTATATATATTTCTTCTTCTTCATCGCCAAAATTTGCGTTTCTTCACCACTAAGAAACTAAGTTAGGAGACTACAAATGAATGACCCATAATTTATACAGATGGATAACAATGAAAATTTAATAATCAAGCTCAATGTTGTTTATAATCATCGTATTCACATTGACTTATGGTATATTACATCTAAAAATATTCAATATTTTTCTTCACCATCCCAAAGTTTTAGGTTTTTTTATAACTAAGCGAAAAACATAAGAGACAATAATAGATGTAAAAAATTAATTAAATTTTATTTTTCTACTCCATCACAAAATTTTAGGTTTTTCTCCACTAAAAACAAAGTTAAAACACTATAATACATGACGTTTTTTTTTAAAATAGGTAATAATTAAAATAAATAATCAAGCTAGATTTTATTTATATTTAGCATTTTCATACTGAATTATTGTAAATAAGATGTAAATGTATTTTAATATGTTTCTTCTCCATCACGAAATTTCATGTTTCTTCGTCATTAAGCCACTGAGTTTAAAAGACTATAAATGAATGACAAAGAAATTATATATTCATGCGTAATCACTAAAATTATTTATTTATGCTCAATGTTATGTTTCTTCACTATAATCGCATTGTAGTATGGTATAATAGATGTAAGCAATTTTATATATATTTCTTCTTCTTCATCGCCAAAATTTGCGTTTCTTCACCACTAAGAAACTAAGTTAGGAGACTACAAATGAATGACCCATAATTTATACAGATGGATAACAATGAAAATTTAATAATCAAGCTCAATGTTGTTTATAATCATCGTATTCACATTGACTTATGGTATATTACATCTAAAATTATTCAATATTTTTCTTCACCATCCCAAAGTTTTAGGTTTTTTTATAACTAAGCGAAAAACATAAGAGACAATAATAGATGTAAAAAATTAATTAAATTTTATTTTTCTACTCCATCACAAAATTTTAGGTTTTTTCTCCACTAAAAACAAAGTTAAAACACTATAATACATGACGTTTTTTTTTTAAAATAGGTAATAATTAAAATAAATAATCAAGCTAGATTTTATTTATATTTAGCATTTTCATACTGAATTATTGTAAATAAGATGTAAATGTATTTTAATATGTTTCTTCTCCATCACGAAATTTCATGTTTCTTCGTCATTAAGCCACTGAGTTAAAAGACTATAAATGAATGACAAAGAAATTATATATTCATGCGTAATCACTAAAATTATTTATTTATGCTCAATGTTATGTTTCTTCACTATAATCGCATTGTAGTATGGTATAATAGATGTAAGCAATTTATATATATTTCTTCTTCTTCATCGCCAAAATTTGCGTTTCTTCACCACTAAGAAACTAAGTTAGGAGACTACAAATGAATGACCCATAATTTATACAGATGGATAACAATGAAAATTTAATAATCAAGCTCAATGTTGTTTATAATCATCGTATTCACATTGACTTATGGTATATTACATCTAAAATTATTCAATATTTTTCTTCACCATCCCAAAGTTTTAGGTTTTTTTATAACTAAGCGAAAAACATAAGAGACAATAATAGATGTAAAAAATTAATTAAATTTTATTTTTTCTACTCCATCACAAAATTTTAGGTTTTTCTCCACTAAAAACAAAGTTAAAAACACTATAATACATGACGTTTTTTTTTTTAAAATAGGTAATAATTAAAATAAATAATCAAGCTAGATTTTATTTATATTTAGCATTTTCATACTGAATTATTGTAAATAAGATGTAAATGTATTTTAATATGTTTCTTCTCCATCACGAAATTTCATGTTTCTTCGTCATTAAGCCACTGAGTTAAAAGACTATAAATGAATGACAAAGAAATTATATATTCATGCGTAATCACTAAAATTATTTATTTATGCTCAATGTTATGTTTCTTCACTATAATCGCATTGTAGTATGGTATAATAGATGTAAGCAATTTATATATATTTCTTCTTCTTCATCGCCAAAATTTGCGTTTCTTCACCACTAAGAAACTAAGTTAGGAGACTACAAATGAATGACCCATAATTTATACAGATGGATAACAATGAAAATTTAATAATCAAGCTCAATGTTGTTTATCTTCATCGTATTCACATTGACTTATGGTATATTACATCTAAAAATATTCAATATTTTTCTTCACCATCCAAAAGTTTTAGGTTTTTTTATAACTAAGCGAAAAACATAAAAGAAAATAATAGATGTAAAAAAATTAATTAAATTTTATTTTTCTACTCCATCACAAAATTTTAGGTTTTTCTCCACTAAAAACAAAGTTAAAACACTATAATACATGACGTTTTTTTTTTAAAATAGGTAATAATTAAAATAAATAATCAAGCTAGATTTTATTTATATTTAGCATTTTCATACTGAATTATTGTAAATAAGATGTAAATGTATTTTAATATGTTTCTTCTCCATCACGAAATTTCATGTTTCTTCGTCATTAAGCCACTGAGTTAAAAGACTATAAATGAATGACAAAGAAATTATATATTCATGCGTAATCACTAAAATTATTTATTTATGCTCAATGTTATGTTTCTTCACTATAATCGCATTGTAGTATGGTATAATAGATGTAAGCAATTTTATATATATTTCTTCTTCTTCATCGCCAAAATTTGCGTTTCTTCACCACTAAGAAACTAAGTTAGGAGACTACAAATGAATGACCCATAATTTATACAGATGGATAACAATGAAAATTTAATAATCAAGCTCAATGTTGTTTATAATCATCGTATTCACATTGACTTATGGTATATTACATCTAAAAATATTCAATATTTTTCTTCACCATCCCAAAGTTTTAGGTTTTTTTATAACTAAGCGAAAAACATAAGAGACAATAATAGATGTAAAAAATTAATTAAATTTTATTTTTCTACTCCATCACAAAATTTTAGGTTTTTCTCCACTAAAAACAAAGTTAAAACACTATAATACATGACGTTTTTTTTTAAAATAGGTAATAATTAAAATAAATAATCAAGCTAGATTTTATTTATATTTAGCATTTTCATACTGAATTATTGTAAATAAGATGTAAATGTATTTTAATATGTTTCTTCTCCATCACGAAATTTCATGTTTCTTCGTCATTAAGCCACTGAGTTAAAAGACTATAAATGAATGACAAAGAAATTATATATTCATGCGTAATCACTAAAATTATTTATTTATGCTCAATGTTATGTTTCTTCACTATAATCGCATTGTAGTATGGTATAATAGATGTAAGCAATTTATATATATTTCTTCTTCTTCATCGCCAAAATTTGCGTTTCTTCACCACTAAGAAACTAAGTTAGGAGACTACAAATGAATGACCCATAATTTATACAGATGGATAACAATGAAAATTTAATAATCAAGCTCAATGTTGTTTATAATCATCGTATTCACATTGACTTATGGTATATTACATCTAAAATTATTCAATATTTTTCTTCACCATCCCAAAGTTTTAGGTTTTTTTATAACTAAGCGAAAAACATAAGAGACAATAATAGATGTAAAAAATTAATTAAATTTTATTTTTCTACTCCATCACAAAATTTTAGGTTTTTCTCCACTAAAAACAAAGTTATAAAACACTATAATACATGACGTTTTTTTTTTAAAATAGGTAATAATTAAAATAAATAATCAAGCTAGATTTTATTTATATTTAGCATTTTCATACTGAATTATTGTAAATAAGATGTAAATGTATTTTAATATGTTTCTTCTCCATCACGAAATTTCATGTTTCTTCGTCATTAAGCCACTGAGTTAAAAGACTATAAATGAATGACAAAGAAATTATATATTCATGCGTAATCACTAAAATTATTTATTTATGCTCAATGTTATGTTTCTTCACTATAATCGCATTGTAGTATGGTATAATAGATGTAAGCAATTTATATATATTTCTTCTTCTTCATCGCCAAAATTTGCGTTTCTTCACCACTAAGAAACTAAGTTAGGAGACTACAAATGAATGACCCATAATTTATACAGATGGATAACAATGAAAATTTAATAATCAAGCTCAATGTTGTTTATAATCATCGTATTCACATTGACTTATGGTATATTACATCTAAAATTATTCAATATTTTTTCTTCACCATCCCAAAGTTTTAGGTTTTTTTATAACTAAGCGAAAAACATAAGAGACAATAATAGATGTAAAAAAATTAATTAAATTTTATTTTTCTACTCCATCACAAAATTTTAGGTTTTTCTCCACTAAAAACAAAGTTAAAACACTATAATACATGACGTTTTTTTTTTTAAAATAGGTAATAATTAAAATAAATAATCAAGCTAGATTTTATTTATATTTAGCATTTTCATACTGAATTATTGTAAATAAGATGTAAATGTATTTTAATATGTTTCTTCTCCATCACGAAATTTCATGTTTCTTCGTCATTAAGCCACTGAGTTAAAAGACTATAAATGAATGACAAAGAAATTATATATTCATTGCGTAATCACTAAAATTATTTATTTATGCTCAATGTTATGTTTCTTCACTATAATCGCATTGTAGTATGGTATAATAGATGTAAGCAATTTATATATATTTCTTCTTCTTCATCGCCAAAATTTGCGTTTCTTCACCACTAAGAAACTAAGTTAGGAGACTACAAATGAATGACCCATAATTTATACAGATGGATAACAATGAAAATTTAATAATCAAGCTCAATGTTGTTTATCTTCATCGTATTCACATTGACTTATGGTATATTACATCTAAAAATATTCAATATTTTTCTTCACCATCCAAAAGTTTTAGGTTTTTTTATAACTAAGCGAAAAACATAAAAGAAAATAATAGATGTAAAAAATTAATTAAATTTTATTTTTCTACTCCATCACAAAATTTTAGGTTTTTCTCCACTAAAAACAAAGTTAAAACACTATAATACATGACGTTTTTTTTTTTAAAATAGGTAATAATTAAAATAAATAATCAAGCTAGATTTTATTTATATTTAGCATTTTCATACTGAATTATTGTAAATAAGATGTAAATGTATTTTAATATGTTTCTTCTCCATCACGAAATTTCATGTTTCTTCGTCATTAAGCCACTGAGTTAAAAGACTATAAATGAATGACAAAGAAATTATATATTCATGCGTAATCACTAAAATTATTTATTTATGCTCAATGTTATGTTTCTTCACTATAATCGCATTGTAGTATGGTATAATAGATGTAAGCAATTTATATATATTTCTTCTTCTTCATCGCCAAAATTTGCGTTTCTTCACCACTAAGAAACTAAGTTAGGAGACTACAAATGAATGACCCATAATTTATACAGATGGATAACAATGAAAATTTAATAATCAAGCTCAATGTTGTTTATAATCATCGTATTCACATTGACTTATGGTATATTACATCTAAAAATATTCAATATTTTTCTTCACCATCCCAAAGTTTTAGGTTTTTTTATAACTAAGCGAAAAACATAAGAGACAATAATAGATGTAAAAAATTAATTAAATTTTTATTTTTTCTACTCCATCACAAAATTTTAGGTTTTTCTCCACTAAAAACAATTTTTAAAATAGGTAATAATTAAAATAAATAATCAAGCTAGATTTTATTTATATTTAGCATTTTCATACTGAATTATTGTAAATAAGATGTAAATGTATTTTAATATGTTTCTTCTCCATCACGAAATTTCATGTTTCTTCGTCATTAAGCCACTGAGTTAAAAGACTATAAATGAATGACAAAGAAATTATATATTCATGCGTAATCACTAAAATTATTTATTTATGCTCAATGTTATGTTTCTTCACTATAATCGCATTGTAGTATGGTATAATAGATGTAAGCAATTTATATATATTTCTTCTTCTTCATCGCCAAAATTTGCGTTTCTTCACCACTAAGAAACTAAGTTAGGAGACTACAAATGAATGACCCATAATTTATACAGATGGATAACAATGAAAATTTAATAATCAAGCTCAATGTTGTTTATAATCATCGTATTCACATTGACTTATGGTATATTACATCTAAAATTATTCAATATTTTTCTTCACCATCCCAAAGTTTTAGGTTTTTTTATAACTAAGCGAAAAACATAAGAGACAATAATAGATGTAAAAAATTAATTAAATTTTATTTTTCTACTCCATCACAAAATTTTAGGTTTTTCTCCACTAAAAACAAAGTTAAAACACTATAATACATGACGTTTTTTTTTTAAAATAGGTAATAATTAAAATAAATAATCAAGCTAGATTTTATTTATATTTAGCATTTTCATACTGAATTATTGTAAATAAGATGTAAATGTATTTTAATATGTTTCTTCTCCATCACGAAATTTCATGTTTCTTCGTCATTAAGCCACTGAGTTAAAAGACTATAAATGAATGACAAAGAAATTATATATTCATGCGTAATCACTAAAATTATTTATTTATGCTCAATGTTATGTTTCTTCACTATAATCGCATTGTAGTATGGTATAATAGATGTAAGCAATTTATATATATTTCTTCTTCTTCATCGCCAAAATTTGCGTTTCTTCACCACTAAGAAACTAAGTTAGGAGACTACAAATGAATGACCCATAATTTATACAGATGGATAACAATGAAAATTTAATAATCAAGCTCAATGTTGTTTATCTTCATCGTATTCACATTGACTTATGGTATATTACATCTAAAAATATTCAATATTTTTCTTCACCATCCCAAAGTTTTAGGTTTTTTTATAACTAAGCGAAAAACATAAAAGAAAATAATAGATGTAAAAAATTAATTAAATTTTATTTTTCTACTCCATCACAAAATTTTAGGTTTTTCTCCACTAAAAACAAAGTTAAAACACTATAATACATGACGTTTTTTTTTTAAAATAGGTAATAATTAAAATAAATAATCAAGCTAGATTTTATTTATATTTAGCATTTTCATACTGAATTATTGTAAATAAGATGTAAATGTATTTTAATATGTTTCTTCTCCATCACGAAATTTCATGTTTCTTCTTCATTAAGCCACTGAGTTAAAAGACTATAAATGAATGACAAAGAAATTATATATTCATGCGTAATCACTAAAATTATTTATTTATGCTCAATGTTATGTTTCTTCACTATAATCGCATTGTAGTATGGTATAATAGATGTAAGCAATTTATATATATTTCTTCTTCTTCATCGCCAAAATTTGCGTTTCTTCACCACTAAGAAACTAAGTTAGGAGACTACAAATGAATGACCCATAATTTATACAGATGGATAACAATGAAAATTTAATAATCAAGCTCAATGTTGTTTATAATCATCGTATTCACATTGACTTATGGTATATTACATCTAAAAATATTCAATATTTTTCTTCACCATCCCAAAGTTTTAGGTTTTTTTATAACTAAGCGAAAAACATAAGAGACAATAATAGATGTAAAAAATTAATTAAATTTTATTTTTCTACTCCATCACAAAATTTTAGGTTTTTCTCCACTAAAAACAAAGTTAAAACACTATAATACATGACGTTTTTTTTTAAAATAGGTAATAATTAAAATAAATAATCAAGCTAGATTTTATTTATATTTAGCATTTTCATACTGAATTATTGTAAATAAGATGTAAATGTATTTTAATATGTTTCTTCTCCATCACGAAATTTCATGTTTCTTCGTCATTAAGCCACTGAGTTAAAAGACTATAAATGAATGACAAAGAAATTATATATTCATGCGTAATCACTAAAATTATTTATTTATGCTCAATGTTATGTTTCTTCACTATAATCGCATTGTAGTATGGTATAATAGATGTAAGCAATATATATATATTTCTTCTTCTTCATCGCCAAAATTTGCGTTTCTTCACCACTAAGAAACTAAGTTAGGAGACTACAAATGAATGACCCATAATTTATACAGATGGATAACAATGAAAATTTAATAATCAAGCTCAATGTTGTTTATAATCATCGTATTCACATTGACTTATGGTATATTACATCTAAAATTATTCAATATTTTTCTTCACCATCCCAAAGTTTTAGGTTTTTTTATAACTAAGCGAAAAACATAAGAGACAATAATAGATGTAAAAAATTAATTAAATTTTATTTTTCTACTCCATCACAAAATTTTAGGTTTTTCTCCACTAAAAACAAAGTTAAAACACTATAATACATGACGTTTTTTTTTTAAAATAGGTAATAATTAAAATAAATAATCAAGCTAGATTTTATTTATATTTAGCATTTTCATACTGAATTATTGTAAATAAGATGTAAATGTATTTTAATATGTTTCTTCTCCATCACGAAATTTCATGTTTCTTCGTCATTAAGCCACTGAGTTAAAAGACTATAAATGAATGACAAAGAAATTATATATTCATGCGTAATCACTAAAATTATTTATTTATGCTCAATGTTATGTTTCTTCACTATAATCGCATTGTAGTATGGTATAATAGATGTAAGCAATTTATATATATTTCTTCTTCTTCATCGCCAAAATTTGCGTTTCTTCACCACTAAGAAACTAAGTTAGGAGACTACAAATGAATGACCCATAATTTATACAGATGGATAACAATGAAAATTTAATAATCAAGCTCAATGTTGTTTATCTTCATCGTATTCACATTGACTTATGGTATATTACATCTAAAAATATTCAATATTTTTCTTCACCATCCCAAAGTTTTAGGTTTTTTTATAACTAAGCAAAAACTTAAAAGACTATAAAAGATGTAAAAAAGGTAATTATATTTTATTTTTCTACTCCATCACAAAATTTTAGGTTTATCCCCACTAAAAAACAAAGTTAAAAGACTATAAACCATGGCGTAATTTTTTTATATTTAAAATAGGTAATAATTCAAATAAATAATCAAGCTTTATTTTAATTATATTTATATTTTTCATATTGAATTATGGTAAATAAGATGTAAATGTATTTTAATATGTTTCTTCTCCATCACCAAATTTCATGTTTCTTCGTCATTTAGCAACAGAGTTAAAAGACTATAAATGAATGAAAACAAAATTATATACGCATGTGTAACACTAAAATTAAATATTTAAGCTCAATGTTATTTTTCTTCACTATAATCTCATTATATTATGGTATAATAGATGTAAACAATTTATATGTATTTCTTCTTCTTCATCACCAAAATTTTGGTTTCTTCACCTCAAAGAAACTAAGTTAAGAGACTACAAATGAATGACACATAATTTATACAGATGGATAACGATTAAAATTAAATAATCAAGTTCAATGTTGTTTATATTCATCGTATTCACATTGACTTATGGTATATTACATCTAAAAATATTCAATATTTTTCTTCATAATCCCAAAGTTTTAGGTTTTTTATAACTAACCAAAAACATAAAAGACTATAATAGATGTAAAAAATTAATGAAAACTTATTTTTCTACTCCATCACAAAATTTTAGGTTTTTCTCCACTAAAAACAAAGTTAAAACACTATAATCCATGACTTATTTTTTTTTTCAAAATAGGTAATAATTAAAATAAATAATCAAGCTAGATTTTATTTATAGTTAGCATTTTCATACTGAATTATTGTAAATAAGATTTAAATGTATTTTAATATGTTTCTTCTCCATCACCAAATTTCAAGTTTCTTCGTCATTAAGCCACTGAGTTAAAAGACTATAAATGAATGACAAAGAAATTATATATGCATGCGTAATCACTAAAATTAAATATTTAAGCTCAATGTTATTTTTCTTCACTATAATCACATTATATTATGGTATAATAGATGTAAACTATTTATATATATTTCTTCTTATTCATCACCAAAAGTTTGGTTTCTTCACCTCTAAGAAACTAAGTTAAGAGACTATAAATGAATGATCCATAATTTATACAGATGCATAACAATTAAAATTAAATAATCAAGCTCAATGTTGTATATATTCATCGTATTCACATTGACTTATGGTATATTACATCTAAAAATATTCAATATTTTTCTTCATCATCCCAAAGTTTTAGGTTTTTTTATAACTAAGCAAAAAACATAAAAGACTTTAATAGATGTTAAAAATTAATTAAAATTTATTTTTCTACTCCACCACAAAGTTTTGGGTTTTTCTCCAGTTAAAACACTATAATCCATGACGTATTTTTTTTTAAAATAGGTAATAATTAAAATAAATATTCAAGCTAGATTTTATTTATATTTATCATTTTCATACTGAATTATTGTAAATAAGATGTAAATGTATTTTAATATGTTTCTTCTCCATCACCAAATTTCATGTTTCTTCGTCATTAAGACACTGAGGTTAAGACTATAAATGAATGACAAAGAAATTATATATGCATGCGTAATCACTAAAATTAATTATTTATGCTCAATGTTATCTGTCTTCACTGTAAACATATTATATTATGGTATAATAGATATAAAAGTTTTCTAATCATTTCTTCTTCTTCATCACAAAAATTTTGGTTTCTTCACCTCTAAGAAACTAAGTTAAGAGACTACAAATGAATGACCCATAATTTATACAGATGGATAACGATTAAAAATAAATAATCAAGCTCAATGTTATTTATATTCATCGTATTCACATTGACTTATGGTATATTACATCTAAAAATATTCAGTATTTTTCGTCACCATCCCATAGTTTTAGGTTTTTTTATAACTAACCAAAAAACATAAAAGTTAAAACACTATAATCCATGACTTATTTTTTTTTTCCAAAATAGGTAATAATTAAAATAAATAATCAAGCTAGATTTTATTTATAGTTAGCATTTTCATTCTAAATTATTGTAAATAAGATGTAAATGTATTCTAATATGTTTCTTCTCCATCACCAATTTTCATGTTTCTTCGTCACTAATCCAAAAAGTAAAAAGACTATAAATGATTGACAAAAAAATTATATATGCATGCGTAATCACTAAAATAAAATATTTAAGCTCAATGTTATCTGTCTTCACCATAATCACATTGTATTATGGTATAATAGATGTAAGAGTTTTCTATATTTTTCTTCTTCTCCATCACCAAAATTATGGTTTCTTCACCTCTAAGAAACTAAGCTAAGAGACTACAAATGAATGACCCCTAATTTATACAAATGGATAACAATTAAAATTAAATAATCAAGCTCAATATTGTTTATATTCATCGTACTCACATTGAGATATGGTATATTACATATATAAATATTCAATATTTTTCTTCACCATCCCAAAGTTTAAGGTTTTTTTATAACTAAGCAACAAACATACTAGACTATAGTAGCATGAAAAAATAATTATATTTTATTTTTCTAATCCATCACAAAAGTTTAGGTTTTTCCCCACTAAAAAACAAAGTTAAAAGACTATAATCCGCGACATATTTTTTTATAAAATAGAAAAAACAAAAATAAATAATCAAGCTAGAACTTATTTATATTTACCATTTTCAAATTGAAGTATGGTAAATTAGATGTAAATATATGCAATATGTTTCTACTTCATCACCAAATTTCATGTTTCTTCGTCCCTAATCCACTGCGTTAAACGACTATAAATGAATGACAAAGAAATTATATATGCATGCGTAATCACTAAAATAAAATATTTAAGCTCAATATTATCTGTCTTCACTATAATCACATTGTATTACGGTATAATAGATGTAAAAGTTTTCTATATTTTTCTTCTTCTCCATCACTAAAATTTTGGTTTCTTCACCTCTAAGAAACTAAGTTAAGAGATTACATATGAATGACCCATAATTTATACAAATGGATAACAATTAAAATTAAATAATCAAGCTCAACGTTGTTTATATTCATCGTATTCACATTGAGTTATGGTATATTACATCTAAAAATATTCAATATTTTTCTTCACCATCCCAAAGTTTAAGGTTTTTTTCTAACTAAGCAAAAAATATAATAGACTATAGTAGATGTAAAAAATTAATTATATTTCATTTTTCTACTCCATCACAAAATTTTAGGTTTTTCCCCACCAAAAAACAAAGTTAAAAGACTATAATCCATGACGTATTTTTTTTATAAAATAAGTAATAATTAAAATAAATAATCAAGCTAGAATTTATTTATATTTACCATTTTCACATTGAATTATGCTAAATTAGATGTAAATATATTCAATATGTTTCTTCTCCATCACCAAATTTCATGTTTCTTCGTCACTAATCCACATAGTTAAAAGACTATAAATGAATGACATAGATTATTTATGCATGCGTAATCACTAAAATTAAATATTTAAGATCAATGGTATGTGTCTACACCATAATCACATTGAATTATGGTATAATAGATGTAAACAATTTGTATATATTTCTTCTTCTTCATCACCAAAATTTTGGTTTCTTCACCTCTAAGAAAATAAGTTAAGAGACTACAAATGAGTGACCCATAATTTATACAGATGGATAACGATTAAAATTAAATAATCAAGCTCAATGTTGTTTATATTCATCGTATTCACATTGACTTATGGTATATTACATCTAAAAGTATTCAATATTTTTCTTCATAATCCCAAAGTCTTAGGTTTATTTATAACTAAGCAAGAAACATAAAAGACTATAATAGATGTAAAAAATTAATTAAATTTTATTTTTCTACTCCATCACAAAATTTTAGGTTTTCACCACTAAAAACAAAGTTAAAATACTATAATCCATGACTCTTTTTTTTAAAATAGGTAATAATTAAAATAAATAATCAAACTAGATTTTATTTTTATTTAGCATTTTCATACTGAATTATTGTAAATAGGATGTAAATATATACAATATGTTTCTTCTCCATCACCAATTTTCATGTTTCTTCGTCACTAATCCAAAAAGTAAAAAGACTATAAATGATTGACAAAAAAATTATATATGCATGCATAATCACTAAAATAAAATATTTAAGCTCAATGTTATCTGTCTTCACCATAATCACATTGTATTATGGTATAATAGATGTAAAAGTTTTCTATATTTTTCTTCTTCTCCATCACCAAAATTATGGTTTCTTCACCTCTAAGAAACTAAGCTAAGAGACTACAAATGAATGACCCCTAATTTATACAAATGGATAACAATTAAAATTAAATAATCAAGCTCAATATTGTTTATATTCATCGTACTCACATTGAGATATGGTATATTACATATATAAATATTCAATATTTTTCTTCACCATCCCAAAGTTTATGGTTTTTTTATAACTAAGCAACAAACATACTAGACTATAGTAGCATGAAAAATTAATTATATTTTATTTTTCTAATCCATCACAAAATTTTAGGTTTTTCCCCACTAAAAAACAAAGTTAAAAGACTATAATCCGCGACATATTTTTTTATAAATTAGAAAAAACAAAAATAAATAATCAAGCTAGAACTTATTTATATTTACCATTTTCAAATTGAAGTATGGTAAATTAGATGTAAATATATGCAATATGTTTCTACTTCATCACCAAATTTCATGTTTCTTCGTCCCTAATCCACGACGTTAAACGACAATAAATGAATGACAAAGAAATTATATATGCATGCGTAATCACTAAAATAAAATATTTAAGCTCAATATTATCTGTCTTCACTATAATCACATTGTATTACGGTATAATAGATGTAAAAGTTTTCTATATTTTTCTTCTTCTCCATCACTAAAATTTTGGTTTCTTCACCTCTAAGAAACTAAGTTAAGAGATTACATATGAATGACCCATAATTTATACAAATGGATAACAATTAAAATTAAATAATCAAGCTCAACATTGTTTATATTCATCGTATTCACATTGAGTTATGGTATATTACATCTAAAAATATTCAATATTTTTCTTCACCATCCCAAAGTTTAAGGTTTTTTTCTAACTAAGCAAAAAATATAATAGACTATAGTAGATGTAAAAAATTAATTATATTTCATTTTTCTACTCCATCACAAAATTTTAGGTTTTTCCCCACCAAAAAACAAAGTTAAAAGACTATAATCCATGACGTATTTTTTTTATAAAATAAGTAATAATTAAAATAAATAATCAAGCTAGAATTTATTTATATTTACCATTTTCACATTGAATTATGCTAAATTAGATGTAAATATATTCAATATGTTTCTTCTCCATCACCAAATTTCATGTTTCTTCGTCACTAATCCACATAGTTAAAAGACTATAAATGAATGACATAGATTATTTATGCATGCGTAATCACTAAAATTAAATATTTAAGATCAATGGTATGTGTCTAATCCATAATCACATTGAATTATGGTATAATAGATGTAAACAATTTGTATATATTTCTTCTTCTTCATCACCAAAATTTTGGTTTCTTCACCTCTAAGAAACTAAGTCAAGAGACTACAAATGAATGACCCATAATTTATACAGATGGATAACGATTAAAATTAAATAATCAAGCTCAATGTTGTTTATATTCATCGTATTCACATTGACTTATGGTATATTACATCTAAAAGTATTCAATATTTTTCTTCATAATCCCAAAGTTTTAGGTTTTTTTATAACTAAGCAAGAAACATAAAAGACTATAATAGATGTAAAAAATTAATTAAATTTTATTTTTCTACTCCATCAAAAAATTTTAGGTTTTTCACCACTAAAAACAAAGTTAAAATACTATAATCCATCACTCTTTTTTTTAAAATAGGTAATAATTAAAATAAATAATCAAACTAGATTTTATTTTATTTAGCATTTTCATACTGAATTATTGTAAATAGGATGTAAATATATGCAATATGTTTCTTCTCCATCACCAATTTTCATGTTTCTTCGTCACTAATCCAAAAAGTAAAAAGACTATAAATGATTGACAAAAAAATTATATATGCATGCGTAATCACTAAAATAAAATATTTGAGCTCAATGTTATCTGTCTTCACCATAATCACATTGTATTATGGTATAATAGATGTAAAAGTTTTCTATATTTTTCTTCTTCTCCGTCACCAAAATTATGGTTTCTTCACCTCTAAGAAACTAAGCTAAGAGACTACAAATGAATGACCCCTAATTTATACAAATGGATAACAATTAAAATTAAATAATCAAGCTCAATATTGTTTATATTCATCGTACTCACATTGAGATATGGTATATTACATATATAAATATTCAATATTTTTCTTCACCATCCCAAAGTTTATGGTTTTTTTATAACTAAGCAACAAACATACTAGACTATAGTAGCATGAAAAATTAATTATATTTTATTTTTCTAATCCATCACAAAATTTTAGGTTTTTCCCCACTAAAAAACAAAGTTAAAAGACTATAATCCGCGACATATTTTTTTATAAATTAGAAAAAACAAAAATAAATAATCAAGCTAGAACTTATTTATATTTACCATTTTCAAATTGAAGTATGGTAAATTAGATGTAAATATATGCAATATGTTTCTACTTCATCACCAAATTTCATGTTTCTTCGTCCCTAATCCACGGCGTTAAACGAAAATAAATGAATGACAAAGAAATTATATATGCATGCGTAATCACTAAAATAAAATATTTAAGCTCAATATTATCTGTCTTCACTATAATCACATTGTATTACAGTATAATAGATGTAAAAGTTTTCTATATTTTTCTTCTTCTCCATCACTAAAATTTTGGTTTCTTCACCTCTAAGAAACTAAGTTAAGAGATTACATATGAATGACCCATAATTTATACAAATGGATAACAATTAAAATTAAATAATCAAGCTCAACATTGTTTATATTCATCGTATTCACATTGAGTTATGGTATATTACATGTAAAATAATTCAATATTTTTCTTCACCATCCCAAAGTTTAAGGTTTTTTTCTAACTAAGCAAAAAATATAATAGACTATAGTAGATGTAAAAAATTAATTATATTTCATTTTTCTACTCCATCACAAAATTTTAGGTTTTTCCCCACCAAAAAACAAAGTTAAAAGACTATAATCCATGACGTATTTTTTTTATAAAATAAGTAATAATTAAAATAAATAATCAAGCTAGAATTTATTTATATTTACCATTTTCACATTGAATTATGCTAAATTAGATGTAAATATATTCAATATGTTTCTTCTCCATCACCAAATTTCATGTTTCTTCGTCACTAATCCACATAGTTAAAAGACTATAAATGAATGACATAGATTATTTATGCATGCGTAATCACTAAAATTAAATATTTAAGATCAATGGTATGTGTCTACACCATAATCACATTGAATTATGGTATAATAGATGTAAAAAATTTGTATATATTTCTTCTTCTTCATCACCAAAATTTTGGTTTCTTCACCTCTAAGAAACTAAGTCAAGAGACTACAAATGAATGACCCATAATTTATACAGATGGATAACGATTAAAATTAAATAATCAAGCTCAATGTTGTTTATATTCATCGTATTCACATTGACTTATGCTATATTACATCTAAAAGTATTCAATATTTTTCTTCATAATCCCAAAGTTTTAGGTTTTTTTATAACTAAGCAAGAAACATAAAAGACTATAATAGATGTAAAAAATTAATTAAATTTTATTTTTCTACTCCATCACAAAATTTTAGGTTTTTCACCACTAAAAACAAAGTTAAAATACTATAATCCATGACTCTTTTTTTTAAAATAGGTAATGATTAAAATAAATAATCAAACTAGATTTTATTTTATTTAGCATTTTCATACTGAATTATTGTAAATAGGATGTAAATATATGCAATATGTTTCTTCTCCATCACCAATTTTCATGTTTCTTCGTCACTAATCCAAAAAGTAAAAAGACTATAAATGATTGACAAAAAAATTATATATGCATGCGTAATCACTAAAATAAAATATTTGAGCTCAATGTTATCTGTCTTCACCATAATCACATTGTATTATGGTATAATAGATGTAAAAGTTTTCTATATTTTTCTTCTTCTCCGTCACCAAAATTATGGTTTCTTCACCTCTAAGAAACTAAGCTAAGAGACTACAAATGAATGACCCCTAATTTATACAAATGGATAACAATTAAAATTAAATAATCAAGCTCAATATTGTTTATATTCATCGTACTCACATTGACATATGGTATATTACATATATAAATATTCAATATTTTTCATCACCATCCCGAAGTTTTAGGTTTTTTTATAACTAAGCAACAAACATACTAGACTATAGTAGCATGAAAAATTAATTATATTTTATTTTTCTACTCCATCACAAAATTTTAGGTTTTTCCCCACTAAAAAACAAAGTTAAAAGACTATAATCCGCGACATATTTTTTTATAAAATAGAAAAAACAAAAATAAATAATCAAGCTAGAACTTATTTATATTTACCATTTTCAAATTGAAGTATGGTAAATTAGATGTAAATATATGCAATATGTTTCTACTTCATCACCAAATTTCATGTTTCTTCGTCCCTAATCCACGGTGTTAAACGACTGTAAATGAATGACAAAGAAATTATATATGCATGCGTAATCACTAAAATAAAATATTTAAGCTCAATGTTATCTGTCTTCACTATAATCACATTGTATTACGGTATAATAGATGTAAAAGTTTTCTATATTTTTCTTCTTCTCCATCACTAAAATTTTGGTTTCTTCACCTCTAAGAAACTAAGTTAAGAGATTACATATGAATGACCCATAATTTATACAAATGGATAACAATTAAAATTAAATAATCAAGCTCAACGTTGTTTATATTCATCGTATTCACATTGAGTTATGGTATATTACATCTAAAAATATTCAATATTTTTCTTCACCATCCCAAAATTTAAGGTTTTTTTCTAACTAAGCAAAAAATATAATAGACTATAGTAGATGTAAAAAATTAATTATATTTCATTTTTCTACTCCATCACAAAATTTTAGGTTTTTCCCCACCAAAAAACAAAGTTAAAAGACTATAATCCATGACGTATTTTTTTTATAAAATAAGTAATAATTAAAATAAATAATAAACCTAGAATTTATTTATATTTACCATTTTCACATTGAATTATTCTAAATTAGATGTAAATATATTCAATATGTTTCTTCTCCATCACCAAATTTCATGTTTCTTCGTCACTAATCCACATAGTTAAAAGACTACAAATGAATGACATAGATTATTTATGCATGCGTAATCACTAAAATTAAATATTTAAGATCAATGGTATGTGTCTACACCATAATCACATTGAATTATGGTATAATAGATGTAAACAATTTGTATATATTTCTTCTTCTTCATCACCAAAATTTTGGTTTCTTCACCTCTAAGAAACTAAGTTAAGACACTACAAATGAATGACCCATAATTTATACAGATGGATAACGATTAAAATTAAATAATCAAGCTCAATGTTGTTTATATTCATCGTATTCACATTGACTTATGGTATATTACATCTAAAAGTATTCAATATTTTTCTTCATAATCCCAAAGTTTTAGGTTTTTTTATAACTAAGCAAAAAAATAAAAGACTATAATAGATGTAAAAAATTAATTAAATTTTATTTTTCTACTCCATCACAAAATTTTAGGTTTTTCACCACTAAAAACAAAGTTAAAATACTATAATCCATGACTCTTTTTTTTAAAATAGGTAATAATTAAAATAAATAATCAAACTAGATTTTATTTTTATTTAGCATTTTCATACTGAATTATTGTAAATAGGATGTAAATATATGCAATATGTTTCTTCTCCATCACCAATTTTCATGTTTCTTCGTCACTAATCCAAAAAGTAAAAAGACTATAAATGATTGACAAAAAAATTATATATGCATGCGTAATCACTAAAATAAAATATTTAAGCTCAATGTTATCTGTCTTCACCATAATCACATTGTATTATGGTATAATAGATGTAAAAGTTTTCTATATTTTTCTTCTTCTCCATCACCAAAATTATGGTTTCTTCACCTCTAAGAAACTAAGCTAAGAGACTACAAATGAATGACCCCTAATTTATACAAATGGATAACA
>CAWUDS030004734.1:0-76360 GCA_963859935.3 Lathyrus sativus | reverse complement strand
CAATGCCACAGCAGCAGCAGCCTCAGCAGGGGGCACAGCAAGCTCAGCGAAAATTCCAGGGTGGTAAGCCGAGAAGGGTGTTCGAGAAACCTCCCTCTACCTATGCTGATTTATTGCAGACATTGTTGGGATTGAATCTGGTGGAGAAAAGAACCTTGGCACCGATAACGGGAACTCCCCCGTTCGGCTATGATGCAAATAGGCACTGCGAGTTTCATTCTGGCGCCCCGGGCCATGATATCGAAGGTTGTCATGCTTTTAAGCACGTTGTACAGGATCTCTTGGACAACAAGTCTATCAACTTCGGAACGACAGTTCCAAATATAGTCCAGAAACCCATGCCTAATCATGGGGCGAACGCCGTGCTGACTGAGGAAGGTCTGAATCTAATTATGAATGTTGAGGATTTAAAGACGCCGCTGAGCGAAATAAAGAGCCGACTGTTGCAAGGAGGTGTTTACCCGGGTTGTAATGAGTACTGCTTAGATTGTTGGGCCCTGGCTGGGGGGTGTGAGGATTTGAAGAAAGGCATCCAGGCCTTGATTGATGGTGGTATATTGCAGTTTGATAGAACAGCAACTGATGAGCCTGCAGGGGCAGTAGTGGATAATCGGAGTGATGTTGCCACAGTGACGATTCCGCGGAAGACGATCACTATTGCAGCACCAGCTCAGCGACCACCAATTACCATAACTAAAGCCGGACCAATCCCGTATGAGAACACGAGAGCAGTCCCCTGGTCGTATGGGCTGGAGGTGTATTGTGACGGGATTAGAATCGATGTTAACAAGCAGTCAGCGGAGGTTGTGGATAATGTTGTGGGCTCAGGAGGCATGACGAGGAGTGGCAGGATCTTTATATCTCCTGAAGTGGAAGCCGAAAGACTAGCGAAAGGAAAAGGGAAAGCGGTTGAGAATGTTCCGGTACAAGCAAATGAAAAAGAAGCAGCATCTAAAGAGGTAGAAGAATTCATGCGCTTAATTCGGAAAAGTGATTATAAAATCGTGGAGCATCTGCAGCAGACACCGTCCAAAATATCTATATTGTCATTGCTGTTGTGTTCGGAAGCCCACAGGAACGCTTTGCTGAAAGTCCTGGACACTTCTTTTGTACCACAGGATGTCTCTGTAAATCAGCTAGAAGGAGTATTGGCACACGTGAATGCAGGCCACAGTATGGGCTTTACTGATTTTGACCTGACTCCGAAAGGGAGGGATCATAATATGGCATTACATGTATCTGTTGAGTGCAGAGGGTCGACAATGTCGCACGTATTGGTTGACACCGGGTCGTCTTTGAATGTGCTGCCTAAGAAGGCTATGATGAAGCTGGATGTTCGAGGGATTTTGTGCACACCAAGTGATTTGGTAGTCAGAGCGTTTGACGGCACGCGGAGAACAGTCTTCGGATCGATTACCTTGCCTCTGCAGGTGGGGCCGGAAGTGTTTGCAACGGAGTTTTATATCATGGATATACAGCCTGCGTACAGCTGCTTGCTGGGAAGACCTTGGATTCACGGGGCAAGGGGCAGTCACGTCTACCCTGCATCAGAAGTTAAAGTATATGGTCGGAGACAGTGTAGTCACCGTGTGCGGAGAAGAAGATATCCTGGTCAGCCATCTTTCTTCGTTTAAATATGTGGAAGTCGACGGGGAGATCCACGAGACGCCATGCCAGGCATTCGAAGGTTTGCGCATAAAGGACAAGGGTCCCAGGCCAAGTAAAGTGCCAGAGATAGCAGTCTCATCGTATAAAGAAGCTCAAGCGCTAGTGAAAGCAGGAGAAGCCAAGGGCTGGGGCAAAGTATTGGACATTCCGGTGAAAATGGACCGGTTCGGACTGGGGTACAGACCGTCGTCATCAACTCCTTCTGTGGGGGCCCCCCATTTCAGAAAGTCAATCACCATCTCTGCCAGTGGAGTATGCCATGAATCTGTCAATGCTGCTTCAGAGTCCGATGAAGGGGACAGCGACTGTGATATGGATGCCTGGATTCAGCCAAGCACGCCAGGACAAGGACTGTGCAACTGGTCTATTCAGGAGCTTGTTCCTGTGACTTTTAAACAGTAATGCTTTGCTTTATTAATTGTTGAATAATCTGATGTCTTGCCCGGGGCATCAGGATTTGCTTAGGGCTGTGTTGTTATAAACATTGCTTGTTAATCATTAAATAAATGGCGTTTCTTCATGAGCAAATACTGTAATCCCTGTCTTTCTTGTTTTGTATTTTTCAATAAAATGGCAATGTGGTTAATCGCTTTATACGCATTTTGAAGCACTTAACCCTTCCTTTTGCAGGATAACATTTTCAGATGACATCCTTGAGCCACCTATGACTCGTCCCGACTTTGAACACCCGGTATTCCAGACCGAAGAAGAGGTTGTCGAAGATAGCGACGTTCCTGAAGAACTGTCTTGGTTGGTGAAGCAAGAGGAAAGAGCCATTCTGCCTCACGACGAGGTTATCGAAATTATCAATTTGGGGTCGGAAGGGGTTGAGAAAAATATTCGTATCGGAGCCGCACTGCAGAGTGATATCAAGCGAAAACTGGTTGAAATGCTCCGAGAGTATAATGATGTATTCGCTTGGTCGTATCAAGATATGCCAGGGCTCGATACAGATATGGTTGTGCATCGCCTGCCACTGAAAGAAGACTGCCCGCCTGTCAAACAAAAGCTTCGCAGAACTCGACCAGATATGGCAATGAAGATCAAAGAGGAGGTTCAGAAACAGTGGGACGCTGGTTTCCTGGCTGTGACGAAGTATCCCTCATGGGTTGCTAACATCGTACCAGTGCCAAAGAAAGATGGCAAGGTTCGAATGTGCGTGGATTACAGAGATTTAAATAAAGCAAGCCCAAAAGACGATTTTCCACTTCCTCATATTGACGTGTTAGTTGATAATACTGCTCAGTACTCCGTATTCTCCTTCATGGATGGCTTTTCAGGCTATAATCAAATTAAAATGGCGCCAGAGGATATGGAGAAGACTACTTTCATAACGCCTTGGGGAACATTTTGCTACAAAGTGATGCCCTTTGGTTTGAAAAATGCTGGGGCAACATATCAGCGTGCGATGACGACTCTCTTTCATGACATGATGCATAAAGAGATCGAAGTTTATGTTGACGATATGATTGCCAAATCCCAGACGGAGGAAGAGCATCTGGTGAATCTGTTGAAGTTGTTTAAAAGGCTTAGGAAGTTCAGGCTGAGGCTGAACCCTAATAAATGCACCTTCGGGGTGAGATCGGGTAAGCTCCTGGGGTTTATCGTAAGCGAAAGAGGAATAGAGGTCGATCCTGCTAAAATAAAAGCGATTCAAGAAATGCCGACGCCTAAAACAGAGAAAGAGGTGCGCGGGTTTTTAGGGAGGTTGAACTACATTGCTCGGTTCATATCTCACCTAACTGCCACGTGTGAACCATTATTCAAGTTGTTGAAGAAAGATCAAGCTGTAACATGGAACGAAAATTGTCAAAAGGCGTTCGACAAAATAAAAAAGTATCTGCAGGAGCCTCCTATTTTGATACCCCCGGTGGCAGGGAGACCCTTGATAATGTATTTGACGGTTCTTGAGGGAAGCATGGGTTGTGTTCTCGGTCAACACGACGAGACGGGGAGAAAAGAGCATGCGATCTACTATCTGAGTAAGAAATTTACAGACTGTGAATCTCGATACTCAATGCTGGAGAAAACTTGTTGCGCGCTGGCCTGGGCCGCCAAGCGTTTGAGGCAGTACATGCTGAATCATACAACCATGCTCATCTCGAAGATGGATCCAATCAAATATATATTCGAAAAGCAGGCGTTGTCAGGTAGAATTGCCAGGTGGCAGATGATCTTGACTGAATATGATATTCAATACGTCTCGCAAAAGGCGATAAAGGGGAGTGTGCTGTCTGAGTATCTGGCGGAGCAGCCTATTGAAGAGTATCAATCAATGAGGTTTGATTTTCCTGACGAGGATATCATGTATCTCAAGATGAAGGATTGTGAAGAGCCGTTACCAGACGAAGGACCAGAGCCGGGGTCCCAATGGAAGATGATATTTGACGGAGCTGTGAATGCTTACGGCAGCGGAATAGGGGCAATTATCACTACGCCACACGGGTCGCACATCCCGTTCACTGCTCGATTGACCTTTGCCGTTACCAACAATGAGGCCGAATACGAAGCTTGTATAATGGGGCTTGAAGAAGCCATTGATTTGCGAATCAAACATTTAGACGTATACGGAGACTCAGCTCTGGTAGTGAATCAAATCAAAGGGGAATGGGAGACACGGCAGCCCAATTTGATACATTACATGAATTATGCAAGGAGATTGTTGCCTTTCTTCGACAAGGTTGAATTGCATCACGTGCCGCGGGCAGAAAATCAAATGGCTGACGCCCTTGCCACTTTGTCTTCCATGTACAAGGTCAATTTCTGGAACGAAGCTCCCCAGATCACTATCTCTCGGTTGGACAGGCCAGCTTATGTATTTGCTATTGATGAAGCATCTGATGACAAACCGTGGTATTTTGATATCCTTAATTTCCTGAAGAATAAAGAGTATCCGGCTGGGGCATCCAGTCAAGATCAGAAGACTCTCAGGAGATTAGCGGGCAATTTCTACTTGAACCCGGATGGCGTCTTATACAGAAGGAACCACGATTTGGTGTTGTTGCGTTGTGTAGACGAGAAGGAGGCAAAACTTCTCATGGAGGAAATTCACGAAGGTGCCTTTGGCACGCATGCTGGTGGGCATGCTATGACGAGAAAACTGCTGCGGGCAGGTTACTTTTGGCTGACAATGGAAACTGATTGTTTCAAGTTCGCGAGGAAGTGCCACAAGTGCCAAATCTATGCTGACAAAATCCACGTGCCTCCGAGTCCTCTAAATGTGATGTCATCTCCATGGCCATTCTCGATGTGGGGAATCGATATGATTGGGAAGATTGAGCCGACGGCTTCTAACGGGCATCGGTTCATCCTAGTAGCAATCGATTATTTCACCAAGTGGGTGGAAGCGGCGTCTTACGCAAATGTAACGAAGCAAGTGGTGGCTAGATTCATCAAGAGAGATATCATCTGCCGATATGGGATCCCCGAGCGGATAATCACGGATAATGGTTCTAATCTGAACAACAAAATGATGAAGGAGCTCTGTCAGAATTTCAAGATCGAACATCACAACTCCTCCCCTTACCGACCCAAGATGAATGGCGCTGTCGAAGCGGCCAACAAAAATATCAAGAAGATCGTCCAGAAAATGGTGGTGACTTATAAGGATTGGCACGAAATGCTACCTTTCGCTTTGCACGGTTATCGTACGACGGTACGCACATCAACCGGGGCAACTCCGTTCTCGTTGGTATACGGAATGGAAGCGGTACTACCATTGGAAGTTGAGATCCCTTCTCTGAGGGTGTTGCGAGACGTTCAGCTGGACGAGGCAGAATGGGTAACGAATAGACTGAACCAACTGAGTTTGATGGATGAGAAGAGGCTAGCTTCTCTGGCATACGGTCGTTTGTATCAAAGACGAATGAAGAAAGCGTACGACAAGAAGATAATTCCGCGAAGCTTTCAGACGGGCGACCTTGTGCTGAAAAGGATTCTCCCGCCGCAAGCAGATCACAGGGGCAAGTGGACCCCCAATTATGAAGGGCCATACGTTGTCAGTAAGGTCTTTTCAGGAGGGGCGTTGTTGTTGTCCACCATGGACGGGGAAGACTTTGCGTCACCTGTGAATTCGGACGCAGTTAAAAAATACTTTGCTTAAAATAGACCCGCTGGACAAAAAAAAGAGAGTCCAGGCAAAAATGGGGGCATCCTGGCGAACCAAAAACAGAATAAAAAGGTTCGGGCAAAAGTTAGGGATAAAATTGAAAAAATGTACACCCGCGAAGTTGAAAACCTACACTGGGCGGCTTCGGCAAAAAGGGGTATCCCGGTGAACTGAAAACCCGTAAAGGGCGGTTCACGCAAAAGTTAGGGATGAAAAAAGCAAATGACTGCGGTCCGAATTTGAATTCAATGAGTATCAATGCGGGAGAATACATTTGAGGAGTCAGTTATCGGGTACAACCTCTTCAGAAGTCGGGATACCGGGAAAGTATAAGAGTCGGACGAGTCATGGGAGGATCAGTTCGTGGTGCTCATCTGCATCCAGTTGCCGACACGTGTACAAAATTTAATTTGTCAATATTTATGCTTCTTGTGCATACTTTCATACTTATGTATTTGCTTCGCGTAGCTTCCTCTTTTCAGGAGTTACGTCCCGTGTACAAAAAACTCCGCCCATTCAGGGGCCCAATCAATGAAAATGTGTTATTCAGTACTTGATGCCCGCTCTTTACTGTTTTGCGCATGATAAAACGCCTAAGTTTGATGAAACTAGCATGAGTATAACATCACTGGCCCTTGCCAACAATTGTTAAAGCTTTGAATTAACTGAGTGTAACGTCACTAACCTGAATCGATTTGATTGCATAGGCTTGTCGTGTCTTGTTTGTGTTGTTGCAGGTTTCACAACCGTACGAGGAAGGTGATCAAAAGATTGCGATAGTGAAAGACTTGGTCCCCACGCAGGTCATGCATGGTCTTCTTGAAGAAGAATGGAATTCCCCAGTTAGACGTAGCTTACCCAAAGGGAGCAGAAAAGTTATTCGTCCTCAGCAGGGTTTGGCGATTCTAAGATCGTAAGGCTGTATTCGGACAGGTTCATCGTTCCCCGCAGGGTCATGCACTCTCCCCCAGCGGAGTCAGTTAATTTTCCCCAAGAGAATCCAGCCATCCCCAGCGGAATTCTCTTTGCAAGTGTTTTCATTCCTTCCAGAGGAACTCGAAGATCAAGACTCGCCTAAGCAGAGTTGATGGTGGGTCCTGTCATTTATTTTGTCAGAGATACTGGTGATATCGGTTCACGTTCCAGCAGAAAGTCTGAACATACTGTGCACATCTGCTATTCCCCAGCAGGGGGTTACTTCAACAAGACGTGTGGTTTGAGTTCCCAACTTCCCAGCAGGGTCGACTTCACCCTACCAGCATTTATTTTGCCGGAATAATTTTGTAGCATCAGGCTATCCCCGGCGAGTCGGCGTTATCCTTCCAGCATTTATTTTGCTGAAGCAGTTTCTGTACTCTAGTAGTTCAGGTGGAGAGAGCTCTTGCTCAAATAAATTACCAAACAGTCAAGATCTCGGCAGGAGATATTCAATGATAATGGCAGTTTCGGCGGTATTCCCCCACAGAGTTATCATGATAAAACTCTCTTTGTCTCCAGAAGAGTCGTTTATGCAAATGTCTCTTATTTTCCCCAGCCAGAGTGGCCAGGATAAGAATCTCCTTATCCCCAAGCAGAGTTTGTTTGTCATCAACGGGTCGCATGAATTAGAATTTCAGAGGCCACCGCCGGTTATCAGAGCAGGCGTCCGATAGTTGGTTTTCAGACATCCCCAGTAGAGTTCATCTCGAAGTCGCTGTCACGTCAGTGCTAAGAAGTTTGTGGGTGAGGATCATTGAAGAACCAAGTCCTAACGCGGACAGTTTATTCCTAGATTGGCGGGGTTTCTTCAGAAGTGGGCGCCCTAGCGTGGACAGGTCTATTTCCCTGGGCTGGTGGGAGGTGCTAGTCCTAACGTGGGCAGGTTCGATTTCTCAGAGCTGTTGGAAGGTGGAGTCCTGACGTGGACATTTCCTCAGGTTGACGATACGTGCTAGTCCTAACGTGGACAGATTTGATTTCTCGGTATTGATCGGATGTGAAATCCTGACGTGGACAAATTTATCCTTCTTCGTGTTGTTGGCAAAGTGTAAGTCCTGACGCGGATATTTCCCCAGCAAGTCGAAGACGCGTGAATCCTTACGTGGACAAGTTATTTCCCCAGTGGGTCGAGGGTATGAGTCCTCACGTGGACAAGTCTTATTTCCTCAGTGGGTCGAAGACGCCTGAGTCCTAACGTGGACAAATCAAGACGAGATCAGTGTCCTAACGCGGACGTATCAACAGAAGTGATTCCTAACGTGGAAAGACGGAGATTCCTAACGCGGAAAAGATGGAGTCCATACGCGGACGTATCAGAAGATAGTTTCCTTACGTGGAAATGACAGTATTCCTAACGTGGAAAGAAGAGAGTCCTTACGTGGACAGATTAAGATGGCATTCCTTGCGTGGAAAAATGAGTCCTGACGCGGACAAATCGAGAAAGAGTTGGTATTCCTTACGTGGAAAGATCAGAGTCCTTACGTGGGCATATCAAGAGCATTCCTTACGTGGAAGAAAAATGGCTTCCTGACGTGGAAAGATTGAGTCCTCTCGCGGACATATCAAAGCTGATTCCTGACGTGGAAGAAGATTATTCCTTACGCGGAGAAATTAGGGTCCTTACGTGGACAGACTCAAGAAAAGTTGATTCCTGACGTGGAAGAATGATGTACTCCTTACGTGGAAAATTTGAGTCCTGACGTGGACAAGTTCAGAAATAGTTGTATTCCTTGCGCGGAAAGATCGGAGTCCTGACGCGGACATGTCAAGTGGTATTGGAGTCCTTACGTGGACAGAGTGATATAGTTCTCCTTACGTGGAAAGAAGATTGCTTCCTGGCGTGGAAAGATAAAAGAGTTGAGTCCTGACGTGGACAGATACAGAAGAAATGATTCCTAGCGTGGACAGGTGTTACTCCTAACGTGGAAGAATGTTATTCCTAACATGGACGATTCAGTTTATGGAAATGCAGACGAGTTATCCCCAGCGGAGTTGCCGAGATTTTTCTGGATTAACAGCAAGGGGAGTCCTAACGTGGACAGGTTCTAGTTGAGATTTCTTCGTATTAACGACAGATAGAGTCCTAACGTGGACAAGCAAGCAATCTGTTATGACAGAATCCTCTTCAAAACGATGAAGACAATCCCCAGCACAGTCGCACGAGATCAGTGGGTTGCTGTAGCAGTCAGATTCAGCTGATGAATGCCGTTCCTCAAGCAAGAGCGCGTTTTAGTTTTGCGGTTGGCAAATTTATGGTTTCACTAGTATTCAACCGTCATGTACCGCGAATGTCTGAAGGCTCCGGGCTCTTCATCCAATCGGGTCCAAGTCGCTTGAATAGGGGCAGCTGTTGCACCCTAAAATTTGCCCAACCTTATTCACTTGATTTATGTTTCATTATCATTAGCATTTGCATATAGAGTCAGGTACATGGACTAACCATCTGCATAGCATGAGCATAGCAAGTCATTCAACAGGGGACCAATCATTATTCTCATCTCTAGAGGCCTATCAAGAGGTTATTATTCCAATTCAACCTCATTCAAGTCATCAGGAAAGAATTTGAAAGCAAAGAGTTCAGCAGATCAATCCTTGAGATCATCTCCTAGCTGAGGGTATATGAGGGTCAACAAGAGGGTTATGAGCTGTGGATTGAAGGTATGGAGAGCATCTGGACATCTTGAGAGACTTAGGAAGTCATTTGGAGAAGGAGACAAGTCATTGATGAAAGCACAAGAGCTATAGTGGAAGACAGTCAACTAGGGTTTCATCTGGGTCAACCCTGGGTCAACCCTAGGTCAATTGACTGATTTAAGAGGGCATTCAAGTCTATTGGAGAAATGTGGGGATCAACATTGGACATATGAAGAAGGATATGGAGATATGCCAAGGAGAATTCAAGAGGAATCAAGGAGAAGAGGAGTTACTAAATTAGGGTTTCTCTGTAAAATCCCCTAGTTTAGGTCAAATTTCCAAGCAAGATAAGTCAAAATGCTAACTTCAAATGGCTTCTTGGCCAACATGAAACTTGTAGAGGATCTCAAGACCTTTAATTTGAGTGGTGGAAGACCTCAAGGAGATTTATAGAACTCAAGTTATGGTCCTTACAAGTTACAGGTCATCTGGGGTGTCTGAATTTTTGTCTGTGAAAGTGACTTGACTTCCAAGCTAGTTTTGCCCCTCAAGGAGATTTCAAATGGATTCTTGGTCAACATAAGAATTGTTCCTCATTGTCTTAGCTTTCTAGAATGGTATGGCATGCCTTCATATGATGTGGAGAACTCAACTTATGGTCTTGGCAAGCAAAGGGTATTTTGGGCATTTGTGAATTACAGGTCATTTTAACCTATGTCCAAAACTCATACAAGGAGGCCTCAAATGGAAAAACTTACAACATCAAACTTGCTCCAAATGGGATTTTAAGTCTAGAAAGAAGGTCACAAGTTATTGGAGAAGCTCATAGCATGGAGTTGCATGATTGGTCAAAATATGAACTAAAAAGGCTTATAAAGTGAATAATTTCAAAGTGAAAAATGGTTTGGGAGATTTACAAGTCCAAATGGAGACTTCCAATATATGATTTTGAATGGAAAAACAATTCTAAGAACAATGGTTCAAACACTTTTTTGAGTTTAGAAGGAAAAAAGAAAGTTATCCATGGTTGCTTGCCTTTTAAGAAACATAATCAAAATGAGCCAAAGTTGGAAAACAAGGGAATGTGCAAGATGGATCTAGAATGTACCATTGGGGTCTATATATTCATGAAATGAGAATTTGGCAAGGGTTGGCTTCATTTGCACCAAGAATTTCACAAATTCCCTCATTCTTTTCATTGAAGTTTCATTGCAATTCTCTCAAATTCTTCACAAAATCATCATCAAAATCAATTCAATCCTATTCAATATTCATCATAGATCAGAATTGAAGCAAGGATCAAGTGATTATCATTCATTTTCGTGCACCATATTCAAGAACATCAAAATCACAATCTCAAGTGGATAGCATAATTCAGGCCAAGTCTCATCCAAAGCTTGCATACAGAATCAAGTACATTAAGGATTGATCAAGATCCAACACTTAGAAGCTTCAGATCCACATCTTCCATAGCTGTTTCTCAAGATTTCTCACTAGGTAAGTTTTCATTCAAACTGCTTGATCTGGTTAGTTTGGCATGATGTTGTTAGTTTAGATGCAATCTAGGTGGTTAGGAGATTAGTTTAGATGAATTTGGAACGATTTGGTGATGGTTGGTGACAGGTGCAACAAACTGTTAGTGCTTGTATCTCTTGAATTAATGCATCATAATGTTAGTTGGATAGCGCAGGTTAATCTCCATTATGTGTAGATTAGTTTAGGTTAAGTTTGAGGAAGAATTGAATTGGTGCATATCAGTGCATTTCTATGGTGGCCAGATGTTGATTCAATCGGTTTTGTTGTTGTGATGAGTCTCAAGGTGAATTAGTGCCATAGACGTGTAGAGGGAGAGTTATAGAGTAACTTTCATGTTCACAGCATGAGGATTGGTGGCCTGTAGATGGAGAACAGAGGGAGAGAACCTTGCTCGTGCATGGCTGCCATGGGAGATTAAAACCCTAATTTGCAGAACCAAGGAGGAAGAAATAATCGTGGCCGTTCCTTATGTGTTGGACTATTGACTTTTGGAATGATCCTGTGGCTGTTATTCAATCTGAGCTTTGGAGGGAAAGAATGAAGCTGGCCAAAACGCGCCGTTTCATTAATTGAAACGGGCGGGCCTGAGTCTTTGATGCTAATGCCACCCCCAGGTTTAGGCCCAAAACCAAGTTCTAACGTGAATTCGCTACTTTTCTCACCCCCCAGCGCTCTTCCATTTGTTTCATTGATTCTGAATGAATTCTGGGCCTAGTGCAAGCGCTATCTGCACCCCTTATTGTTGGCCCATTGTGATTTATAACTGGAGCGAAGTTCTATTCGTACCCCCCTCCCTCATTTAATTCAATTTTAATTTTCTTAATTCACTTTAATATTTTACCAATTTCATAAATTCATAACTAATTCATAAAAAATGCATTTTAATCCATTCTTTTTACATCATTTTCAGTAAAATGTCTAGAAAATTTTCATCAAATAAAATTTCATTTTTAGTTTTATTTCATATTTTTTCCATATTTTCTAAATAAATGTCATATTAAATAGTTTCATTTCATGCATCATTTTCATAATTTTTGTTCTCTTACATGCTTTAATATTTTTTAGCCATTCTTTCTATATGGTTTAGATGAGATATTAAACTTGTAGAAATATTTTAGTTCCCATTTTTAGAGGTTAATTTTAGGTGATTAATAAATGCTTGAACATCATGAACAAAACTAGGGTTTTAGGTGACAACTTAGGAGTTTGATTTCATTTCCCTTAGGACTTAGGATTTAACTAGATTAGCTATGGGACTATAGGGGCTATGGGTAGCTACTAGATCCCTTAGAAAAGTCAGGATTCCCCTACTGTTATTATTACTGTCTGTATATCTGATTGTCTGGTGTGGTGTGCCCTCTGGGGATTGTTGCTTGTTTGTTTGGGTATTGGGTTTGTCTGGGGCCCTGGGGAAGCTGAAGATTTGTGAAGATGAAGCCATTGGAGATTCAAAGATTGGAGATCAACTTCCAGAGTTGAAGATAAGATTTTTGCTAGCAGATGCTGAGGAGACTAGGGTTGAGGAGCTAGGCAGGGCTCTAGGTTAGAAAGTTTGTTTCTCAAACATGGATTGCCTTGTCTGCATCCATTCTTCTCTGTGATTCAGAGTCTCTCTAAGACACTCACCCCCTTCCTTTGGAAGGCTTGGTGATAGTGTCTGTGAGATAGAACTCTTGAGAGAAAATGTCTCTTGTGTTAGAAGCAGTTTGTTCACCACCTTTGGTAGTCAACTGATTGCTTAACACCCAATTCACTCTTGTGACTGATCCCTCATCCTGGAGGTTTGAACTTGAAGAAAAGCCATTGCAGATGGGAGAATGATGATCAAAGCCCTTGCCTGAAGGCCATGGAGATGGAGATTGATGCTTGTTGAAGCTTGTGAATGATTGGAGATTACTTGAAGTCAGATGTTGATGCTGAGCTGCTGATGCTGTTTCTTTTGCTGGTGTATTTCATTTGCTAATGTATTGATTGGTTTTCTGGACTGTATTGTTTGCTGTTTACCCTGCTGGGTTGAAAGTGAAGCCTGTTCACTTTTGCCTCTTGTTTTCTAGGTTCGAGGTTGAGTGGGACTCCCTTGCCTCGCTTGTATTGCTGCATCCATGCATTTTACTGTTTTACTGTATATATCTGATATTGTTTCTGTTCCTGCCTATCCCTTAGGATCTCTGTTTCTCTCTGTGCAAGAGAGGAGCATGATAGACACTAGGTTTTAACCCATGCATGATAACATTAGGTTAGTTTGTTTCCCTTCGCAACCGTAAGTTAGAATTCTGTCTCTTCTTTCTCAAAACAAACAGAAAAACACATAAAGATTTCAAACACAATAAAAGACACTTCTTCCGTAAAAGAATGTGAACTCATCAACACGTCATTTTTTGTCCGCTTGGACTGCTAATCAGGAAAACTTTTTTTTTCAGAAAGAATAAAATCAACCAAGACAAGCTTGTGTCTTCCGTGGCCCGAACTACGTTTGCTCTGATCTTTCATGTTGTATGAAAGTACGTAGGCATAGGATGCGATATCCTAGCGAGCAACCTTCCCCTCCTTTCCCGTAGGTAGGCGAACTACGTTGACTCTGATTTCTCGTTCCAGACGGGAATACGTAGGCATAAAGTGCGATACTTTGCCGAGTCATTTTATTTTCATTCTCTTTTCTTTTTCACCCTTGACCTATAGTTTAGATAGAATAACAATCCATACCCGAAAACAAGCGTGGATCCCGTCGAGTACGACGGACGTGAGGGGTGCTAATACCTTCCCCTTGCGTAACCGACTCCCGAACCCAGGTTTTGGTTGCGATGACCATACCTTTCCCGTGTTGTGCGAGGTTTACTCTGAGCGTTTCCTTTCCCTCCCGTGGGATAAATAACGCACGGTGGCGACTCTTCTGTTCAGCCGGCGCCGATTTTCGCAGTAGCGACAGTGGTGGGTCAGTCATTTCATCGATGTCAGATTATTTGAGTGTGTTTTGCTTTATCATCCTATTGGTGGTAGTAGTTGGTGTGTGTTTGCTCAGTAATCCTTTTGGTGGTGAGTCTGTCATTTCGTCGATGTCTGATTGTACCAGTGTTTTTCTCTATCATTCTTTTGGTGGTAGTAGCTAGTGTGAGTTTCCTCAGTCATCCTTTTGGTGGTGGGTCTATCATTTCATCGATGTCAGATTGTGCGAGTGTGTTTTTCTCTATCATCCTTTTGGTGGTAGTAGCTGGTGGGAGTTTTCTCAGTCATCCTTTTTATGGTGGGTCAGTCATTTCTTCGATATCAGATTGTTCGAGTGTGTTTTGCTTTATCATCCTTTTGGTGGTAGTAGCTGGTGTGAGTTTGCTCAGTAATCCTTTTGGTAGTGGGTCTGTCATTTCATCGATGTCATATTGTGCGAGTGTGTTTTGCTCTATCATCCTTTTTGTGGTAGTAGCTGGTGGGAGTTTGCTCAGTCATCCTTTTGGTGGTGGGTCTGTCATTTCATCGTTGTCAGATTGTGCGAGTGTGTTTTGCTCTATCATCCTTTTGGTGATAGTAGCCAGTGTAAGTTCACTCTGTTATCCTTTTGGTGGCGGGTCTGTCATTTTGTCAATGTGAGATTGTGCAGTGTGTTTTGCTCTATCATCCTTTTGGTGGTAGTAGCCGTTGTGAGTTGGCTCCTTCATCCTTTTGGTGGTGGGTCTGTCATTTCATCGATTTCAGATTGTGCGAGTGTGTGTTGCTCTATCATCCTTTTGATGATAGTAGTCGGCGTGAGTTGGCTTTTTCATCCTTTTGGTTGAGTCTGTCATTTCGTCGATGTCAGATTGTGCGAGTGTTTTGCTCTATCATTCTTTTGGTGGTAGTAGCCGGTGTGAGTTTGCTCAGTCATCCTTTTGGTGGTGGGTCTGTCATTTCATCGATGTCAAATTGTGCGAGTGTGTTTTGCTCTATCATCCTTTTGGTGGTAGTAGCCGGTCTGAGTTTGCTTTGTCATCCTTTTGGTGATGGGTATGTCATTTCGTCGATGTCAGATTATGCAAGTGTTTTGCTCCATCATTCTTTTAGTGGTAGTAGCCGGTGTCAGTTCGCTCTGTCATCCCTTTGGTGGTGGGTCTATCATTTCGTCGATGTCAGATTGTGTGATTGTTTTGCTCTATCATCCATTTGGTGGTAGTAGCTGGTGTGAGTTTGCTCAGTCATCCTTTTGGTAGTGGGTCTGTCATTCCGTCGATGCCAGATTTTGCGAGTGTGTGTTGCTCTATCATCCTTTTGGTGGTAGTAGCCGGTGTGAGTTCACTACGTCATCCTTTTGGTGGTGGGTCTGTCATTTCATCAATTTCAGATTGTGCGAGTGTGTGTTGCTCTATCATCCTTTTGGTGATAGTAGCCGGTGTGAGTTTGCTCTATCATCCTTTTGGTGGTGGGTCGGTCATTTCGTCGATGTCAGATTGTGCAAGTGTTTTTCTTCATCATTCTTTTAATGGTAGTAGCCGGTGTGAGTTCGCTCCGTCATCCTTTTGGTGGTGGGTCTGTCATTTCATCGATGTCAGATTGTGCGAGTGTGTTTTGCTCTATCATCCTTTTGGTGATAGTAGCCGGTGTGAGTTTGCTCTGTCATCCTTTTGGTGGTGGATATGTCATTTCTTTGATGTCACATTGTACGAGTGTGTTTTGCTCTATTATCCTTTTGGTGGTAGTAGCCTTTGTGAGTTTGCTCATTCATCCTTTTGGTGGTGGGTCCGTCATTTTATCGATGTCAGATTGTGCAAGTGTGTTTGGCTCTATCATCCTTTTTGTGGTAGTAGCTGGTGTGAGTTTGCTCAGTAATCCTTTTGGTGGTGGGTTGGTCATTTCATCGATGTCAGATTGTACGAGTGTGTTTTGCTCTATCATCCTTTTGGTGGTAGTAGCTGGTTGATAACGCGAAAATATATATATAAAATGACATGTGTTTTAACTAATGTTTGACCGGTTTCTCTCCGAATTCGGGGCATTCCATGCTATTTGTCTAAGTATTATGCAGGTATTCGAAGAACGTCTCCAAGCAAAACAATATGAAGAAAAGGAGCAAAAACAAGTGGAAAATGGATGAAAAACCAAGTAAAAACTAGCAGAAACGAGCTTGACTGATATGACGACCGTCACACAGCTGTTACGACCGTCATGTGTGTGACGACCGTCACACCTCCATGACGATCGTCATGCTGCCAGAACGTGCAGAATGAAGTCACGTGCAAAATTCCCCCCTCAAAGACCAAAAGTGTGGCCACTAACTCCTACTTTTCTGCCTCAAACCCACTTCCTGAAGGAATAACCGTTAGATACTCTCCCTCTATAAAAGGAAGAGGTTGGGACCTGAAAAAGGGGGCCACATTCAAGACAACGAAGTGCTGCCAATTCATCTTCAGAGCAACCTTTCCATTATTCTATTCTTATTTGTTTCTCTTTTCCTTCTCTGCATTCTTTGATATTTTGTAATTCCCATTTCCCTTGTACGATCAATTGACACAAAGACCAGAATCCTGCCAACATTGTGGAGGATCTGCCCAAAGGCCAATTGGAATATTTACAGGTTTTCAATTTTAATCGCAATTGCAATTTCCATTATGATGCTTGTTATTAATTACTGTTTTTATTTATGTATTGCCATTTCTATTTCCATGTCTAGCTAAACTACTGTAATCGATATGTAATAATAATTCAGACGGAATTTGATAATAATTGGCGTAGTTTTTCTCTTTTCAAAAACTCAGTTATGGTTCTAGTTTTTAATCAAAATTCTAAATAAACCTTTGTCACGACAGTGAGAAGCTATTTACGGTGGTTTTGCCACGACAGTGGGAAACCATATTAAGGTACGAATCAACAAGCGACAACTGAGGCTAGGACCAGATAGTAAAAACTAGGCATTCAATTTAAAAACAGCGAAAGCACTTTAAAAAGGATTAGAACTTAGAGATTTTCAAAAGGTAAATCTAACCCCGAACGGGATAGCGATAGCATACGTTCCGCCTTAGAGTTGCGACTAGCATCAACAACCATCGTGAGACAAAAGTCTTTAGATCACTATTTTCTTCATAAACTAAGTTTGAAAACACTTAATACGCTAATAAGTTGTCAAATCCCCGAAGAACAAAATTATTGCATATCGATTCATAAATTCATATCTTAAGTAAAAACCTTAATTCCCTTTAGTTTACGCATTTATTTTGCCATTATTCAACTTGAAACCAAACCGACCTAGCTAAACACCGAAACACCCGATAATACTAGATTGATTACGAGTCCCTGTGGGATCGATATCTATTATTACTACGCGATAGACTATGAACTTGCAGTTATATTTGTTAGACATAGAAAGTCACGATCACTGGTGTGAGTTTGCTCTATCATCCTTTTGGTGGTGGGTCGGTCATTTCGTCGATATCAGATTGTGCGAGTGTTTTGCTCCATCATTCTTTTAGTGGTAGTAGCCGGTGTGAGTTCGCTTCGTCATCCTTTTCGTGGTGGGTCTGTCATTTCATCGATGTAAGATTGAGCGAGTGTGTTTTGCTCTATAATCCTTTAGGTGATAGTAGCCGGTGTGAGTTAGCTCCATCATCCTTTTGGTGGTGGGTCTGTCATTTCGTCGATGTCACATTGTATGAGTGTGTTTTGCTCTATTATCCTTTTGGTGGTAGTAGCTGGTGTGAGTTTGCTCAGTAATCCTTTTGGTGGTGGGTTGGTCATTTCATCGATGTCAGATTGTGCGAGTGTGTTTTGCTCTATCATCCTTTTGGTGGTAGTAGCTGGTGTGAGTTTTCTCAGTAATTCTTTAGGTGGTGGGTCTGTCATTTCATTGTTGTCAGATTGTGCGAGTGTGTTTTGCTCTATCATCCTTTTGGTGATAGTAGTCGGTGTAAGTTCACTCCGTTATCCTTTTGGTGGTGGGCCTGTCATTTTGTCAATGTGAGATTATGCAGTGTGTTTTGCTCTATCATCCTTTTGGTGGTAGCAGCCATTTTGAGTTCCCTCCTTCATCCTTTTGGTGGTGGGTCTGTCATTTCATCGATATCAGATTGTGCGAGTGTGTGTTGCTCTATCATCCTTTTGGTGATAGTAGTCGGTGTGAGTTAGCTTCGTCATCCTTTTGGTGGTGAGTCTGTCATTTCGTCGATGTCAGATTGTGCGGGTGTTTTGTTCTATCATTCTTTGGGTGGTAGTAGCCGATGTGAGTTAGCTCAGTAATCCTTTTGGTGGTGGGTCTGTCATTTCATCGATTTCAGATTATGCGAGTGTTTTTTTGCTCTATCATCCTTTTGGTGATAGTAGCCGGTGTGAGTTTGCTCCGTCATCCTTTTGGTGGTGGGTCTGTCATTTCATCGATGTCAGATTGTGCGACTGTTTTTCTCCATCATTCTTTTAGTGGTAGTATCCATTGTGAGTTCGCTCCTTCATCCTTTTGGTGGTGGGTCTGTCATTTCGTCAATGTCAAATTGTGCGAGTGTGTGTTGCTCTATCATCCTTTTGGTGGTAGTAGCCGATGTGAGTTAGCTCCGTCATCCTTTTGGTGGTGGGTCTGCATTTCGTCGATATCACATTGTACGAGTGTGTTTTGCTCTATTATCCTTTTGGTGGTACTAGCCATTGTGAATTCGCTGAGTCATCCTTTTGGTGGTGGGCCTGTCATTTGATCGATGTCAGATTGTGTGAGTGTGTTTTGCTCTATCATCCTTTTGGTGGTAGTAGGTGGTGTGAGTTTGCTCAGTAATCCTTTTGGTGGTAGTAGCTGGTGTGAGTTTGCTCAGTAATCCTTTTGGTTGTGTTTGGTCATTTCATCGATGTCAGATTGTACGAGTGTGTTTTGCTCTATCATTCTTTTGGTGGTAGTAGCTGGTGTGAGTTTTCTCAGTAATCCTTTTGGTGGTGGGTCTGTCATTTCATCGTTGTCAGATTGTGCGAGTTTGTTTTGCAATATCATCCTTTTGGTGATAGTAGCCGGTGTAAGTTCACTCCGTTATCCTTTTGGTGTTGGGTGTGTCATTTTGTCAATGTGAGATTGTGCAGTGTGTTTTGCTCTATCATCCTTTTGGTGGTAGCAGCCATTGTGAGTTTGCTCGTTCATCCTTTTGGTGGCGGGTCTGTCATTTCATCGATTTCAGATTGTGCGAGTGTGTGTTGCTCTATCATCCTTTTGGTGATAGTAGTCGGTGTGAGTTCGCTCTGTCATCCTTTTGGTGGTTAGTGTGTCATTTCGTCGATGTCAGATTGTGCGAGTGTTTTGCTCTATCATTCTTTGGGTGGTAGTAGCTGGTGTGAGTTTGCTAAGTAATCCTTTTGGTGGTGGGTCTGTCATTTCATCGATGTCATATTGTGCGAGTGTTTTTGCTCTATCATCCTTTTGGTGGTAGTATCCGGTGCGAGTTAGCTCCGTCATCCTTTTAGTGGTGGGTCTGTCATTTCGTCGATGTCACATTGTACGAGTGTGTTTTGCTCTATCATCCTTTTGGTGGTAGTAGCCGTTTTGAGTTTGCTCAGTCATCCTTTTGGTGGTGGGTCTGTCATTTCATCGATTTCAGATTGTGCCCGTGTTTTTTTGCTCTATCATCCTTTTGGTGATAGTAGCCGGTGTGAGTTTGCTCCGTCATCCTTTTGGTGGTGGGTCTGTCATTTCGTCGATGTCAGATTGTGCGATTGTTTTGCTCTATCATCCATTTCGTGGCAGTAGCCGGTGTGAGTTTGCTCCGTCATCCTTTTGGTAGTGGGTCTGTGATTTCGTCGATTCTAGATTGTTCGAGTTTGTTTTGCTCTATCATCCTTTTGGTTTTAGTAGCTGGTATGAGTTTGCTTCTCCATCCTTTTGGTGGTGGGTCTGTCATTTCCTCGATGTCAGATTGTGCCAGTGTTTTGCTTTATCGTCCTTTTGGTGGTAGTAGCTGGTGTGAGTTTGCTCAGTATTCCTTTTGGTGGTGGGTCTGTCATTTCATCGATGTCATATTGTGCGAGTGTGTTTTGCTCTATCATCCTTTTGGTGGTAGTAGCTGGTGTGGGTTTGCTCAGTAATCCTTTTGGTGGTAGGTTTGTTATATCATCGATGTCAGATTGTACGAGTGTGTTTTGCTCTATCATCCTTTTCGTAGTAGTAGCTGGTGTGAGTTTGCTCAATCATCCTTTTGGTGGTGGGTCTGTCATTTCATCGTTGTCGGATTGTGCGAGTGTGTTTTGCTCTATCATCCTTTTGGTGATAGTAGCCGGTGTGAGTTCACTTTGTTATCCTTTTGGTGGCGGGTCTGTCATTTTGTCAATGTGAGATTGTGCAGTGTGTTTTGCTCTATCATCCTTTTGGTGGTAGTAGCCGGTGTGAGTTTGCTCAGTCATCCTTTTGGTGGTGGGTCTGTCATTTCATCGATGTCAGATTGTGCGAGTGTGTTTTGCTCTATCATCCTTTTAGTGGTAGTAGCCGGTCTGATTTAGCTTTTTCATCCTTTTGGTGGTGGGTATGTCATTTCGTCGATGTCAGATTGTGCAAGTGTTTTGCTCCATCACTCTTTTAGTGGTAGTAGCCGGTGTCAGTTTGCTCTATCATCCTTTTGGTGGTGGGTCTATCATTTCATCGATGTGAGATTGTGCGATTGTTTTGCTCTATCATCCATTTGGTGGTAGTAGTTGGTGTGAGTTTGCTCAGTCATCCTTTTGGTAGTGGGTCTGTCATTTCGTCGATGTCAGATTGTGCGAGTGTGTGTTGCTCTATCATCCTTTTGGTGGAAGTAGCCGGCGTGAGTTTGCTCCGTCATCCTTTTGGTGGTGGGTCTGTAATTTCATCGATTTCAGATTGTGCGAGTGTGTGTTGCTCTATCATCCTTTTGATGATAGTAGCCGGTGTGAGTTAGCTCCGTCATCCTTTTGGTCGTGGGTCTGTCATTTTGTCGATGTCACATTCTACGAGTGTGTTTTGCTCCATAATCCTTTTGGTGATAATAGCCGGTGTGAGTTAGCTCCGTCATCCTTTTGGTGGTGGGTCTGGTGTGAGTTTGCTCAGTAATCCTTTTGGTGGTGGGTTGGTCATTTCATCGATGTCAGATTGTGCGAGTGTATTTTGCTCTATCATCCTTTTGGTGGTAGTAGCTGGTGTGAGTTTTCTCAGTAATCCTTTTGGTGGTGGGTTTGTCATTTCATCGATGTCAGATTGTGTGAGTGTGTTTTGCTCTATCATCCATTTGGTGGTAGTAGATGGTGTGAGTTTTCTCAGTAATCCTTTTGATGGGGGGTATGTCATTTCATCGATTTCAGATTGTGCGAGTGTGTGTTGCTCTATCATCCTTTTGGTGACAGTAGTCGGTGTGAGTTCGCTCCATCATCCTTTTGGTGGTGAGTCTGTCATTTCGTCGATGTCAGATTCTGCGAGTGTGTTTTGCTCTATCATCCTTTTGGTGATAGTAGCCGGTGTAAGTTCACTCCATTATCCTTTTGGTGGTGGGTCTATCATTTTGTCAATGTGAGATTGTGCAGTGTGTTTTGCTCTATCATCCTTTTGGTGGTAGCAGCAATTTTGAGTTCGCTCCTTCATCCTTTTGGTGGTGGGTCAGTCATTTCATCGATTTCAGATTGTGCGAGTGTGTGTTGCTCTATCATCCTTTTGGTGATAGTAGACGGTGTGAGTTCGCTCCGTCATCCTTTTGGTGGTGAGTCTGTCATTTCAACGATGTCAGATTGTGCGAGTGTTTTGTTTTATCATTCTTTGGGTGGTAGTAGCCGGTGTGAGTTAGCTCAGTAAACCTTTTGGTGGTGGGTCTGTCATTTCATCGATTTCAGATTATGCGAGTGTTTTTTTGCTCTATCATCCTTTTGGTGATAGTAGCCGGTGTGAGTTTGCTCCGTCATCCTTTTGCTGGTGGGTCTGTCATTTCGTCGATGTCAGATTGTGCGAGTGTTTTGCTCCATCATTATTTTAGTGGTAGTAGCCAAGGTGAGTTCGCTCTGTTATCCTTTTGGTGATGGGTCTGTCATTTTGTCGATGTCAGATTGTACAGTGTGTTTTGCTCTATCATCATTTTGGTGGTAGCAGCCATTATGAGTTCGCTCCTTCATCCTTTTGGTGGCGGGTCTGTCATTTCATTGATTTCAGATTGTGCGAGTGTGTGTTGCTCTACAGAATTTTGGTGATAGTAGTCGGTGTGAGTTCGCTCCGTCATCCTTTTGGTGGTGAGTATGTCTTTTCGTCGATGTAAGATTGTGCGAGTGTTTTGCTCTATCATTCTTTCGCTCGTAGTAGCCGGTGTGTGTTTGCTCAGTAATCCTTTTTGTGGTGGGTCTTTCATTTCATCGATGTCAGATTGTGCGAGTGTGTTTTGCTCTATCATCATTTTGGTGATAGTAGCCGGTGTGAGTTAGCTCTGTCATTCTTTTGGTAATGGGTCTGTCATTTCGTCGATGTCAGATTGTGCGAGTGTTTTGCTCCGTTATTCTTTTAATGGTAGTAGCTGGTGTGAGTTTGCTCCGTCATCCTTTTGGTGGTGGGTATGTCATTCCGTCGATGTCAGATTGTGCCAGTGTTTTGCTGTATCATTCTTTTGGTGGTAGTAGCCGCTGTGAGTTTCCTCAATCATCCTTTTGGTGGTCGGTCTGTCATTTCATCGATGTGAGATTGTGCGAGTGTGTTTTGCTCTATCATCCCTTTGGTGGTAGTAGCTGGTGTGAGTTTGCTCAGTAATCATTTTTGTTGGTGGGTCAGTCATTTCATCGATGTCAGATTATTTGAGTGTGTTTTGCTTTATCATCCTATTGGTGGTAGTAGCTGGTGTGTGTTTGCTCAGTAATCCTTTTGGTGGTGAGTCTGTCATTTCGTCGATGTCTGATTGTACCAGTGTTTTTCTCTATCATTCTTTTGGTGGTAGTAGCTAGTGTGAGTTTCCTCAGTCATCCTTTTGGTGGTGGGTCTATCATTTCATCGATGTCAGATTGTGTGAGTGTGTTTTGCTCTATCATCCATTTGGTGGTAGTAGCTGGTGTGAGTTTTCTCAGTAATCCTTTTGGTGGTGGGTATGTCATTTCATCAATTTCAGATTGTGCGAGTGTGTGCTGCTCTATCATCCTTTTGGTGACAGTAGTCGGTGTGAGTTTGCTCCATCATCTTTTTGGTGGTGAGTCTGTCATTTCGTCGATGTCAGATTCTGCGAGTGTGTTCTGCTCTATCATTCTTTTGGTTTTAGTAGCTGGTGTGATTTTGCTCAGTAATCCTTTTGGTGGTGGATTGGTCATTTCATCGATGTCAGATTGTGCGAGTGTGTTTTGCTCTATCATCCTTTTGGTGGTAGTAGCTGGTGTGAGTTTGCTCAGTAATTCTTTTGTTGGTGGGTATGTCATTTCATCGTTATCAGATTCTGCGAGTTTGTTTTGCTCTATCATCCTTTTGGTGATAGTAGCCGGTGTAAGTTCACTCTGTTATCCTTTTGGTGGTGGGTCTGTCATTTTGTCAATGTGAGATTGTGCAGTCTGTTTTGCTCTATCATCGTTTTGGTGGAAGTAGCCGTTGTGAGTTTGCTCCTTCATCCTTTTGGTGGTGGGTCTGTCATTTCATCGATTTCAGATTGTGCGAGTGTATGTTGCTCTATCGTCCTTTTCGTGATAGTAGTCGGTGTGAGTTTGCTCCGTCATCCTTTTGGTGGTGAGTCTGTCATTTCGTCGATGTCTGATTGTGCCAGTGTTTTTCTCTATCATTCTTTTGGTGGTCGTAGCCAGTGTGAGTTTCCTCAGTCATCCTTTTGGTGGTGGGTCTGTCATTTCATCGATGTCAGATTGTGTGAGTGTGTTTTGCTCTATCATCCATTTGGTGGTAGTAGCTGGTGTGAGTTTTCTCAGTAATCCTTTTGGTGGTGGGTCAGTCATTTCTTCGATGTCAGATTGTTCGAGTGAGTTTTCCTTTATCTTCCTTTTTGTGGCAGTAGCTGGTGGGAGTTTGCTCAGTAATCCTTTTGGTGGTGGGTCTGTCATTTCATCGATGTCAGATTGTGCGAGTGTATTTTGCTCTATCATCCTTTTGGTGGTAGTAGTTGGTGTGAGTTTGCTCAGTAATCCTTTTGGTGGTGGGTTGGTCATTTCATAGATGTCAGGTTTTACGAGTGTGTTTTGCTCTATCACCCTTTTGGTGGTAGTAGCTGGTGTGAGTTTGCTCAGTAATCCTTTTGGTGGTGGGTCTGTCATTTCATCGTTGTCAGATTGTGCGAGTCTGCTCTGTTATCCTTTTGGTGGTGGGTCTGTCATTTTGTCAATGTGATATTGTGCAGTGTGTTTTGCTCTATCATCCTTTTGGTGGTAGTAGCCGTTGTAAGTTGGATCCTTCACCTTTTTGATGGTGGGTCTGTCATTTAATCGATTTCAGATTGTGGGAGTGTGTGTTGCTATATTATCCTTTTGGTGATAGTAGTCGGTGTGAGTTTGCTCCGTCGTCCTTTTGGTGGTGAGTATGTCATTTCGTTGATGTCTGATTTTTCGAGTGTGTTTTGCTCTATCATCCTTTTGGTGGTAGTAGCTGGTGTGATTTTGCTCAGTAATCCTTTTGGTGGTGGGTTGGTCATTTCATCGATGTCAGATTGTTCGAGTGTGTTTTTCTCTATCATCCTTTTGGTGGTAGTAGCTGGTGTGAGTTTGCTCAGTAATTCTTTTGGTGGTGGGTCGGTCATTTCATTGTTATCAGATTGTGCGAGTTTGTTTTGCTCTATCATCCTTTCGGTGATAGTAGCCGGTGTAAGTTCACTCTGTTATCCTTTTGGTGGTGGGTCTGTCATTTTGTGAATGTGAGATTGTGCAGCGTGTTTTGCTCTATCATCCTTTTGGTGGTAGTAGCCGTTGTGAGTTCGCTCCTTCATCCTTTTGGAGGCGGGTCTGTCATTTCGTCGATGTCTGACTGTGCCAGTGTTTTCTCTACATTCTTTTGGTGGTAGTAGCCAGTGTGAGTTTCCTTAATCATCCTTTTGGTGGTGGGTCTGTCATTTTATCGATTTCAGATTGTGTGAGTGTGTTTTGCTCTATCATCCATTTGGTGGTAGTAGCTGGTGTGAGTTTTCTCAGTAATCCTTTTGATGGTGGGTATGTCATTTCATCGATTTCAGATTGTGCGAGTGTGTGTTGCTCTATCATCCTTTTGGTGACAGTAGTCGGTGTGAGTTCGCTCCATCATCCTTTTGGTGGTGAGTCTGTCATTTCGTCGATGTCAGATTCTGCGAGTGTGTTTTGCTCTATCATTCTTTTGGTTGTAGTAGCTGGCGTGATTTTGCTCAGTAATCCTTTTGGTGGTGGATTGGTCATTTCATCGATGTCAGATTGTACGAGTGTGTTTTGCTCTATCATCCTTTTGGTGGTAGTAGCTGGTGTGAGTTTGCTCAGTAATTCTTTTGTTGGTGGGTATGTCATTTCATCGTTATCAAATTGTACGAGTTTGTTTTGCTCTATCATCCTTTTGGTGATAGTAGCCGGTGTAACTTCACTCTGTTATCCTTTTGGTGGTGGGTCTGTCATTTTGTCAATGTGAGATTGTGCAGTCTGTTTTGCTCTATCATCGTTTTGGTGGAAGTAGCCGTTGTGAGTTTGCTCCTTCATCCTTTTGGTGGTGGGTCTGTCATTTCATCGATTTCAGATTGTGCGAGTGTATGTTGCTCTATCGTCCTTTTCGTGATAGTAGTCGGTGTGAGTTTGCCCCGTCATCCTTTTGGTGGTGAGTCTGTTATTTCGTCGATGTCAGATTGTGCGAGTATTTTTCTCTATTATTCTTTTGGTGGTAGTAGCCAGTGTGAGTTTCCTCAGTCATCCTTTTGGTGGTGGGTCGGGCATTTCATCGATGTCAGATTGTGCAAGTGTGTTTTGCTTTAACAACCTTTTGGTGATAGTAGCCGGTGTAAGTTCACTCTGTTATCCTTTTAGTGGTGGGTCTGTCATTTTGTCAATGTGTGATTGTGCAGTGTGTTTTGCTCTATCATCGTTTTCGTGGTAGTAGCCGTTGTGAGTTTGCTCCTACATCCTTTTGGTGGTAGTAGCCGGTGTGAGTTAGCTCAGTAAACCTTTTGGTGGTGGGTCTGTCATTTCATCGATTTCAGATTGCGCGAGTGTGTATTGCTCCATCATCCTTTTGGTGATAGTAGTCGGTGTGAGTTTGCTCCGTCATCCTTTTGGTGGTGAGTCTGTTATTTCGTCGATGTCAGATTGTGCGAGTGTTTTTCTCTATCATTCTTTTGGTGGTAGTAGCCGGTGTGAGTTTGCTCAATCATCCTTTTGGTGGTGGGTCGGGCATTTCATCGATGTCAGATTGTGTGAGTGTGTTTTGCTCTATTATCTTTTTGGTGGTAGTAGCCGTGTTAGTTAGCTCTGTCATCCTTTTGGTGGTGGGTCTGTCATTTGGTCGATGTCAAATTGTGCAAGTGTTTTGCTCCATCATTCTTTTAGTGGTAGTAGTCGGTGTAAGTTCGCTCTGTCATCCTTTTCGTGGTGGGTCTGTCATTTTGTCGATGTCAGGTTGTGCGCTTGTTTTGCTCTATCATCCATTTGGTGGTAGTAACCGGTGTGAGTTTGCTCCGTCATCCTTTTGGTGGTGGGTGTGTGATTTCGTCGATGCTAGATTGTGCGAGTTTGTTTTGCTCTATCATCCTTTTGGTTTTAGTAGCCGTTATGAGTTTGCTCAGTCATCCTTTTGGTGGTGGGTTGGTCATTTCATGGATGTCAGATTGTACGAGTGTGTTTTGCTCTATCATCCTTTTGGTGGTAGTAGCTGGTGTGAGTTTGCTCAGTAATCCTTTTGGTGGTGGGTCTGTCATTTCATCGTTGTTAGATTGTGCGAGTGTGTTTTGCTTTATCTTCCTTAAGGTGATAGTAACCGGTGTAAGTTCACTCTGTTATCCTTCTGGTGGTGGGTGTATCATTTTGTCAATGTGATATTGTGCAGTGTGTTTTTCTCTATCATCCTTTTGGTGGTAGTAGCCGTTGTGAGTTGGATCCTGCACCTTTTTGATGGTGGGCCTGTCATTTCATCGATTTCAGATTGTGCGAGTGTGTGTTAATCTATCATCCTTTTGGTGATAGTAGTCAGTGTGAGTTCGCTCTGTCATCCTTTTGGTGGTGAGTCTGTCATTTCGTCGATCTCAGATTCTGCGAGTGTGTTTTGCTCTATCATCCTTTTGGTGGTAGTAGCTGGTGTGATTTTGCTCAGTAATCCTTTCGGTGGTCGGTTGATCATTTCATCGATGTCCGATTGTACGAGTGTGTTTTTCTCTATGCTCCTTTTAGTGGTAGTAGCTGGTGTGAGTTTGCTCAGTAATTCTTTTGGTGGTGGGTCTGTCATTTCATCGTTATCAGATTGTGCGAGTTTGTTTTTCTCTATCATCTTTTTGGTGATAGTAACCGGTGTAAGTTCACTCTGTTATCCTTTGGGTGGTTGGTCTATCATTTTGTCAATGTGATATTGTGCAGTGTGTTTTTCTCTATCATCCTTTTGGTGGTAGTAGCCGTTGTGAGTTGGATCCTTCACCTTTTTGATGGTGGGTCTGTCATTTCATCGATTTCAGATTGTGCGAGTGTGTGTTTCTCTATCATCCTTTTGGTGATAGTAGTCAGTGTGAGTTCGCTCCGTCATCTTTTTGGTGGTGAGTCTGTCATTTCGTCGATGTCAGATTCTGCGAGTGTGTTTTTCTCTATCATCCTTTTGGTGGTAGTAGCTGGTGTGATTTTGCTCAGTAATCCTTTTGGTGGTGGGTTGGTCATTTCATCAATGTCAGATTGTACGAGTTTGTTTTGCTCTATTATCCTTTTGGTGGTAGTAGCTAGTGCGTGTTTGCTCAGTTATCCTTCTGGTGGTGGGTATGTCATTTCATTGTTGTGAGATTGTGCGAGTGTGTTTTGCTTTAACATCTTTTTGGTGATAATAGCCGGTGTAAGTTCACTCCGTTATCCTTTTGGTGGTGGGTCTGTCATTTTGTCAATGTGAGATTGTGCAGTGTGTTTTGCTATATCATCCTTTTCGTGGTAGTAGCCTTTGTGAGTTGGATCCTTCATCCTTTTGGTGGTGGGTCTGTCATTTCATCGATTTCAGATTGTGCGAGTGTGTGTTGCTCTATCATCCATTTGGTGGTAGTAACCGGTGTGAGTTTGCTCCGTCATCCTTTTGGTGATGGGTGTGTGATTTCGTCGATGCTAGATTGTGCGAGTTTGTTTTGCTCTATCATCCTTTTGGTTTTAGTAGCCGTTATGAGTTTGCTCAGTCATCCTTTTGGTGGTGGGTTGGTCATTTCATGGATGTCAGATTGTACGAGTGTGTTTTGCTCTATCATCCTTTTGGTGGTAGTAGCTGGTGTGAGTTTGCTCAGTAATCCTTTTGGTGGTGGGTCTGTCATTTCATCGTTGTCAGATTGTGCGAGTGTGTTTTGCTTTATCTTCCTTATGGTGATAGTAACCGGTGTAAGTTCACTCTGTTATCCTTTTGGTGGTGGGTCTGTCATTTTGTCAATGTGATATTGTGCAGTGTGTTTTTGTCTATCATCCTTTTGGTGGTAGTAGCCGTTGTTAGTTTGCTCCATCATACTTTTGGTGGTGGGTATGTGATTTCGTCGATGCTAGATTGTGCGATTTTGTTTTGCTCTATCATCCTTTTGGGTTTAGTAGCCGGTATGTATTTGCTCCGTCATCCTTTTGGTGGTGGGTCTGTCATTTCGTCGATGTCTGATTGTGCCAATGTTTTGCTCAATCATTCTTTTGGTGGTAGTAGCCAGTGTGAGTTTCCTCAGTCCTCCTTTTGGTGGTGGGTCTGTCATTTCATCGATGTCAGGTTGTGTGACTGTGTTTTGCTCTATCATCAATTTGGTGGTAGTAGTTGGTGTGAGTTTTCTCAGTAATCCTTTTGGTTGTGGGTTAGTCATTTCATCGATGTCAGATTGTTCGAGTGTGTTTTGCTTTATCATCATTTTGGTGGTAGTAGATGGTGTGAGTTTGCTCAGTAATCCTTTTAGTGGTGGGTCTGTCAATTCATCGATGTCAGATTGTGCGAGTGTGTTTTGCTCTATCATCCTTTTGGTGGTAGTAGCTAGTGTGAGTTTGCTCAGTAATCCTTTTGGTGGTGGGTTGGTCATTTCATCGATGTCAGATTGTACGAGTGTGTTTTGCTCTATTTCCTTTTGGTGGTAGTAGCTGGTGTGTGTTTGCTCAGTTATCCTTTTGGTGGTGGGTCTGTCATTTCATCGTTGTCCGATTGTGCGAGTGTGTTTTGTTTTAACATCCTTTTGGTGATAGTAGCCGGTGTAAGTTCATTTCGTTATCCTTTTAGTGGTGGGCCTGTCATTTTGTCAATGTGAGATTGTGCAGTGTGTTTGCTCTATCATCCTTTTGGTGGTAGTAGCGGTTGTGAGTTGGATCCTTCATCCTTTTGGTGGTGGGTCTGTCATTTCATCTATTTCAGAATGTGCGAGTGTGTGTTGCTCTATCATCCTTTTTGTGATAGTAGTCGGTGTGAGTTTGCTCCGTCATCCTTTTGGTGGTGAGTCTGTTATTTTGTCGATGTCAGATTGTGCGAGTGTTTTTCTCTATCATTCTTTTGGTGGTAGTAGCCGGTGTGAGTTTGCTCAGTCATCCTTTTGGTAGTGGGTCAGGCATTTCATTGATGTCAGATTGTGCGAGTGTGTTTTGCTCTATCATCCTTTTTGTGGTAGTAGTCGTGTGTTAGCTCTGTCATCATTTTGGTGATAGGTCTGTCATTTCGTCGATGTCAAATTGTGCAAGTGTTTTGCTCCATCATTCTTTTAGTGGTAGTAGCCGGTGTCAGTTGGCTCTGTCATCCTTTTGGTGGTGGGTCTGTCATTTCGTCGATGTCAGATTGTGCGCTTGTTTTGCTCTATCATCCATTTGGTGGTAGTAGCCGGTGTGAGTTTGCTCCGTCATCCTTTTGGTGGTGGGTGTGTGATTACGTCGATGCTAGATTGTGCGAGTTTGTTTTGCTCTATAATCTTTTTGGTTTTAGTAGCCGGTGTAAGTTTGCTCAGTCATCCTTTTGGTGGTGGGTCTGTCATTTTGTCAATGTGAGATTGTGCAGTGTGTTTTGCTCTATCATCCTTTTGGTGGTAGTTTCCGGTGTGAGTTTGCTCCATCATCCTTTTGGTGGTGTGTATGTGATTCCGTCGATGCTAGATTGTGCGATTTTGTTTTGCTCTATCATCCTTTTGGTTTTAGTAGCCAGTATGTATTTGCTCTGTCATCCTTTTGGTGGTGGGTCTCTTATTTCGTCGATGTCTGATTGTGCTAGTGTTTTGCTCAATCATTTTTTTGGTGGTAGTAGCCAGTGTGAGTTTCCTCAGTCCTCCTTTTGGTGATGGGTCTGTCATTTCATCGATGTCAGGTTGTGTGACTGTGTTTTGCTCTATCATTAATTTGGTGGTAGTAGCTGGTGTGAGTTTTCTCAGTAATCCTTTTGGTGGTTGGTTAGTCATTTCATCGATGTTAGATTGTTCGAGTGTGTTTTGCTTTATCATCCTTTTGGTGGTAGTAGATGGTGTGAGTTTGCTCAGTAATCCTTTTGGTGGTGGGTCTGTCATTTTATCGATGTCAGATTGTGCGAGTGTGTTTTGCTCTATCATCCTTTTGGTGGTAGTAACTGGTGTGTGTTTGCTCAGTTATCCTTTTGGTGGTGGGTCTGTCATTTCATCGTTGTCCGATTGTGCGAGTGTGTTTTGTTTTAACATCCTTTTGGTGATAGTAGCTGGTGTAAGTTCATTCCGTTATCCTTTTAGTGGTGGGTCTGTCATTTTGTCAATGTGAGATTGTGCAGTGTGTTTTGCTCTATCATCCTTTTGGTGGTAGTAGCTGTTGTGAGTTGGATCCTTCATCCTTTTGGTGGTGGGTCTTTCATTTCATCGATTTCAGATTGTGCGAGTGTGTGTTTCTCTATCATCCTTTTTGTGATAGTAGTCGGTGTGAGTTTGCTCTGTCATCCTTTTGGTGGTGAGTCTGTTATTTCGTCGATGTCAGATTGTGCGAGTGTTTTTCTCTATCATTCTTTTGTGGTAGTAGCCGGTGTGATTTTGCTCAGTCATCCTTTTGGTGGTGGGACGGGCATTTCATCGATGTCAGATTATGCGAGTGTGTTTTGCTCTATCATCCTTTTGGTGGTAGTAGCCGTGTGTTAGCTCTGTGATCATTTTGGTGGTGGGTCAGTCATTTCGTCGATGTCAAATTGTGCAAGTGTTTTGCTCCATCATTCTTTTAGTGGTAGTAGCCGGTGTCAGTTCGCTCTGTCATCCTTTTGGTGGTGGGTCTGTCATTTCGTCGACGTCAGATTGTGCGCTTGTTTTGCTCTATCATCCATTTGGTGGTAGTAGCCGGTGTGAGTTTGCTCCGTCATCCTTTTGGTGGTGGGTGTGTGATTACGTCGATGCTAGATTGTGCGAGTTTGTTTTGCTCTATCATCTTTTTGGTTTTAGTAGCCGGTGTAAGTTTGCTCAGTCATCCTTTTGGTGGTGGGTTGGTCATTTCATTGATGTCACATTGTGCAGTGTGTTTTTCTCTAACATCCTTTTGGTGGAAGTTGCCGGTGTGAGTTTGCTCCATCATCGTTTTGGTGGTGAGTATGTGATTTCGTCGATGCTAGATTGTGCGATTTTGTTTTGCTCTATCATCCTTTTGGTTTTAGTAGCCGGTATGTATTTGCTCCGTCATCCTTTTGGTGGTGGGTCTATCATTTCATCGATGTCAGATTGTGAGTGTGTTTTGCTCTATCATCCTTTCATGGTAGTAGCTGGTGTGAGTTTTCTCAGTAATCCTTTTGGTGGTGGGTCAGTCATTTCATCGATGTCATATTGTTCAAGTGTGTTTTGCTTTATCATCCTTTTGGTGGTAGTAGCTAGTGTGAGTTTGCTCAGTAATCCTTTAGGTGGTGGGTCTGTCATTTCATCGATGTCAGATTGTGCGAGTGTGTTTTTCTCTAACATCCTTTTGGTGATAGTAGTCGGTGTAAGTTCACTCTGTTATCCTTTTGGTGGTGAGTCTGTCATTTTGTCAATGTGAGATTGTGCAGTGTGTTTTGCTCTATCATGCTTTTGGTGGTAGTAGCCGTTGTGAGTTCGATCCTTCATCCTTTTGGTGGTGGGTCTATCATTTCATCGATTTCAGATTGTGCGAGTGTGTGTTGCTCTATCGTCGTTTTAGTGACAGTAGTCGATGTAAGTTTGCTCCGTCATCCTTTTGGTGGTGAGTCTGTCATTTCGTCGATGTCTGATTGTGCCAGTGTTTTGCTCAATCATTCTTTTGATGGTAGTAGCCAGTGTGAGTTTCCTCAATCATCCTTTTGGTGGTGGGTCTGTCATTTCATCGATGTCAGGTTGTGCGAGTGTGTGTTGCTCTATCATCCTTTTGGTGATAGTAGTCGGTGTGAGTTTACTCCGTCATCCTTTTGGTGGTGAGCCTGTTATTTCGTTGATGTCAGATTGTGCGAGTGTTTTTCTCTATCATTCTTTTGGTGGTAGTAGCCGGTGTGAGTTTGCTCAGTCATCCTTTTGGTGGTGGGTCGGGCATTTCATCGATGTTAGATTGTGCGAGTGTGTTTTGCTCTATCATCCTTTTGGTGGTAGTAGCCGTGTGTTAGCTCTGTCATCCTTTTGGTGGTGGGTCTGTCATTTCGTCGATGTCAAATTGTGCAAGTGTTTTGCTCCATCATTCTTTTAGTCGTAGTAGCCGGTGTCAGTTCGCTCTGTCATCCTTTTGGTGGTGGGTCTGTCATTTCGTCGATGTCAGATTGTGCGCTTGTTTTGCTCTATCATCCATTTGGTGGTAGTAGCCGGTGTGAGTTTGCTCCGTCATTCTTTTGGTGGTGGGTGTGTGATTTCGTCGATGCTAGATTGTGCGAGTTTGTTTTGCTCTATCATCCTTTTGGTTTTAGTAGCCGTTATGAGTTTGCTCAGTCATACTTTTGGTGGTGGGTTGGTCATTTCATCGATGTCAGATTGTACGAGTGTGATTTTCTCTATCATCCTTTTGGTGCTAGCAGCTGGTGTGAGTTTGCTCAGTAATCCTTTTGGTGGTGGGTCTGTCATTTCATCGTTGACAGATTTTGCGAGTTTGTATTGCCCTATCGTCCTTTTGGTGATAGTAGCCGGTGTAAGTTCACTCCGTTATCCTTTTGGTGGTGGGTCTGTCATTTTGTCAATGTGAGATTGTGCAGTGTGTTTTGCTCTATCATCCTTTTGGTGGTAGTTGCCGGTGTTAGTTTGCTCCATCATCCTTTTGGTGGTGGGTATGTGATTTCGTCGATGCTAGATTGTGCGATTTTGTTTTGCTCTATCATCCTTTTGGTTTTAGTAGCCGGTATGTATTTGCTCCGTCATCCTTTTGGTGGTGGGTCTGTCATTTCGTCGATGTCTGATTGTGCCAATGTTTTGCTCAATCATTCTTTTGGTGGCAGTAGCCAGTGTGAGTTTCCTCAGTCCTCCTTTTGGTGGTGGGTCTGTCATTTCATCGATGTCAGGTTGTGTGACTGTGTTTTGCTCTATCATCAATTTGGTGGTAGTAGCTGGTGTGAGTTTTCTCAGTAATCCTTTTGGTGGTGGGTTAGTCATTTCATCGATGTCAGATTGTTCGAGTGTGTTTTGCTTTATCATCCTTTTGGTGGTAGTAGATGGTGTGAGTTTGCTCAGTAATCCTTTTAGTGGTGGGTCTGTCATTTCATCGATGTCAGATTGTGCGAGTGTGTTTTGCTCTATCATCCTTTTGGTGGTAGTAGCTAGTGTTTGTTTGCTCAGAAATCCTTTTGGTGGTGGGTTGGTCATTTCATCGATGTCAGATTGTACGAGTGTGTTTTGCTCTATTTCCTTTTGGCGGTAGTAGCTGGTGTGTGTTTGCTCAGTTATCCTTTTGGTGGTGGGTCTGTCATTTCATCGTTGTCCGATTGTGCGAGTGTGTTTTGTTTTAACATCCTTTTGGTGATAGTAGCCGGTGTAAGTTCATTTCGTTATCCTTTTAGTGGTGGGTCTGTCATTTTGTCAATGTGAGATTGTGTAGTGTGTTTTGCTCTATCATCCTTTTGGTGGTAGTAGCTGTTGTGAGTTGGATCCTTCATCCTTTTGGTGGTGGGTCTGTCATTTCATCGATTTCAGATTGTGCGAGTGTGTGTTGCTCTATCATCCTTTTTGTGATAGTAGTCGGTGTGAGTTTGCTCCGTCATCCTTTTGGTGGTGAGTCTGTTATTTCGTCGATGTCAGATTGTGCGAGTGTTTTTCTCTATCATTCTTTTGGTGGTAGTAACCGGTGTGAGTTTGCTCAATCATCCTTTTGGTAGTGGGTCGGGCATTTCATCGATGTCAGATTGTGCGAGTGTGTTTTGCTCTATCATCCTTTTGGTGGTAGTAGCCGTGTGTTAGCTCTGTCATCATTTTGGTGGTGGGTCTGTCATTTCGTCGATGTCAAATTGTGCAAGTGTTTTGCTCCATCATTCTTTTAGTGGTAGTAGCCGGTGTCAGTTCGCTCTGTCATCCTTTTGATGGTGGGTCTGTCATTTCGTCGATGTCAGATTGTGCGCTTGTTTTGCTCTATCATCCATTTGGTGGTAGTAGTCGGTGTGAGTTTGCTCTGTCATCCTTTTGGTGGTGGGTCTGTCATTACGTCGATGCTAGATTGTGCGAGTAAGTTTTGCTCTATCATCTTTTTGGTTTTAGTAGCCGGTGTAAGTTTGCTCAGTCATCCTTTTGGTGGTGGGTTGGTCATTTCATTGATGTCAGGTTGTGCAGTGTGTTTTGCTCTATCATCCTTTTGGTGGTAGTTGCCGGTGTGAGTTTGCTCCATCATCCTTTTGGTGGTGAGTATCTGATTTCGTCGATGCTAGATTGTGCGATTTTGTTTTGCTCTATCATCCTTTAGGTTTTAGTAGCCGGTATGTATTTGCTCCGTCATCCTTTTGGTGGTGGGTCTGTCATTTCGTCGATGTCAGATTGTGCCAGTGTTTTGCTCTATCATTCTTTTGGTGGTAGTAGCCGGTGTGAGTTTCCTCAGTCATCCTTTTGGTGGTGGGTCTGTCATTTCATCGATGTCAGATTGTGTGAGTGTGTTTTGCTCTATCATCCTTCGTGGTAGTAGCTGGTGTGAGTTTTCTCAGTAATCCTTTTGGTGGTGGGTCAGTCATTTCATCGATGTCAGATTGTTCAAGTGTGTTTTGCTTTGTCATCCTTTTGGTGGTAGTAGCTTGTGTGAGTTTGCTCAGTAATCCTTTTGGTGGTGGGTCTGTCATTTCATCGATGTCAGATTGTGCGAGTGTGTTTTTCTCTATCATCCTTTTGGTGATAGTAGCCGGTGTAAGTTCACTCTGTTAACCTTTTGGTGGTGAGTATGTCATTTTGTCAATGTGAGATTGTGCACTGTGTTTTGCTCTATCATCCTTTTAGTGGTAGTAGCCGTTGTGTGTTCGATCATTCATCCTTTTGGTGGTGGGTCTGTCATTTCATAGATTTTAGATTGTGCGAGTGTGTGTTGTTCTATCGTCGTTTTAGTGATAGTAGTCGGTGTAAGTTTGTTCGTCATCCTTTTGGTGGTGGGTCTGTCATTTCGTCGATGTTAGATTGTGCCAGTGTTTTGCTCCATCATTCTTTTGGTGGTAGTAGCCAGTGTGAGTTTCCTCAGTCATCCTTTTGGTGGTGGGTCTGTCATTTCATCGATGTCAGGTTGTGCGAGTGTGTGTTGCTCTATCATCCTTTTGGTTATAGTAGTCGGTGTGAGTTTGCTCCGTCATCCTTTTGGTGGTGAGTCTGTTATTTCGTCGATGCCAGATTGTGCGAGTGTTTTTCTCTATCATTCTTTTGGTGGTAGTAGCCGGTGTGAGTTTGCTCAGTCATCCTTTTGGTGGTGGGTCGGGCATTTTGTCAATGTCAGATTGTGCACTTGTTTTGCTCTATTATCCATTTGGTGGTAGTAGCCGGTGTGAGTTTGCTCCGTTATCCTTTTGGTGGTGGGTGTGTGATTTCATCGATGCTAGATTGTGCGAGTTTGTTTTGGTCTATCATCCTTTTGGTTTTAGTAGCCGTTAAGAGTTTGCTCAGTCATCCTTTTGGTGGTGGGTTGGTCATTTCATCGATGTCAGATTGTACGAGTGTGTTTTGCTTTATCATCCTTTTGGTGGTAGTAGCTGGTGTGAGTTTGCTAAGTAATCCTTTTGGTGGTGGGTCTGTCATTTCATCGTTGACAGATTTTGTGAGTTTGTTTTGCCCTATCGTCCTTTTGGTGATAGTAGCCGGTGTAAGTTCACTCCGTTATCCTTTTTTTGGTGGGCCTGTCATTTTGTCAATGTGAGATTGTGCAGTGTGATTTGCTCTATCATCCTTTTGGTGGTAGTTGCCGGTGTTAGTTTGCTCCATCATCCTTTTGGTGGTGGGTATGTGATTTCGTCGATGCTAGATTATGCGATTTTGTTTTGCTCTATCATCCTTTTGGTTTTAGTAGCCGGTATGTGTTTGCTCCGTCATCCTTTTGGTGGTGGGTCTGTCATTTCGTCGATGTCAGATTGTGCCAGTGTTTTGCTCTATCATTCTTTTGATGGTAGTAGCAGGTGTGAGTTTCCTCAGTCATCCTGTTGGTGGTGGATCTGTCATTTCATCGATTTCAGATTGTGCGAGTGTGTGTTGCTCTATCATCCTTTTGGTGATACTAGTCGTTGTGAGTTTGCTCCGTCATCCTTTTGTTGGTGAGTCTGTCATTTTGTCGATGTCAGATTGTGCGAGTGTTTTTCTCTATCATTCTTTTGGTGGTAGTAGCCGGTGTGAGTTTGCTCCGTCATCCTTTTGTTGGTGAGTCCGTCATTTCGTCGATGTCAGATTGTGCGAGTGTTTTTCTCTATCATTCTTTTGGTGGTAGTAGCCGGTGTGAGTTTGCTCAATCATCCTTTTAGTGGTGGGTCGGGCATTTCATCGATGTCAGAATGTGTGAGTGTGTTTTCCTCTATCATCCTTTTGGTGGTAGTAGCCGTGTGAGTTAGCTCTGTCATCCTTTTGGTGGTGGGTCTGTCATTTCGTCGATGTCAAATTGTGCAAGAGTTTTGCTCCATCATTCTTTTAGTGGTAGTAGACGGTGTCAGTTCGCTCTGTCATCCTATGGTGGTGGGTCTGTCATTTCGTCGATGTCAGATTGTGCGCTTGTTTTGCTCTATTATCCATTTGGTGGTAGTAGCCGGTGTGAGTTTGCTCCGTTATCCTTTTGGTGGTGGGTGTGTGATTTCATCGATGCTAGATTGTGCGAGTTTGTTTTGCTCTATCATCCTTTTGGTTTTAGTAGCCATTAAGAGTTTGCTCAGTCATCCTTTTGGTGGTGGGTTGGTCATTTCATCGATGTCAGATTGTACGAGTGTGTTTTGCTTTATCATCCTTTTGGTGGTAGTAGCTGGTGTGAGTTTGCTAAGTAATCCTTTTGTTGGTGGGTCTGTCATTTCAACATTGACAGATTTTGCGAGTTTGTTTTGCCCTATCGTCCTTTTGGTGATAGTAGCCGGTGTAAGTTCACTCCGTTATCCTTTTGGTGGTGGGCCTGTCATTTTGTCAACGTGAGATTGTGCATTGTGATTTGCTCTATCATCCTTTTGGTGGTAGTTGCCGGTGTGAGTTTGCTCCATCATCCTTTTGGTGGTGGGTATGTGATTTCGTCGATGCTAGATTGTGCGAGTTTGTTTTGCTCTATCATCCTTATGGTTTTAGTAGCCGTTAAGAGTTTGCTCAGTCATCCTTTTGGTGGTGGGTTGGTCATTTCATCGATGTCAGATTGTACGAGTGTGTTTGCTCTATCATCCTTTTGGTGGTAGTAGCTGATGTGAGTTTGCTAAGTAATCCTTTTGGTGGTGGGTCTCTCATTTCATCGTTGACAGATTTTGCGAGTTTGTTTTGCCATATCGTTCTTTTGGTGATAGTAACCGGTGTAAGTTCACTCCGTTATCCTTTTGGTGGTGGGTCTGTCATTTTGTCAATGTGAGATTGCGCAGTGTGATTTGCTCTATCATCCTTTTGGTGGTAGTTGTCGGTGTGAGTTTGCTCCATCATCCTTTTGGTGGTGGTATGTGATTTCGTCGATGCTAGATTATGTGATTTTGTTTTGCTCTATCATCCTTTTGGTTTTAGTAGCCGGTATGTGTTTGCTCCGTCATCCTTTTGGTGGTGGGTCTGTCATTTCGTCGATGTCAGATTGTGCCAGTGTTTTGCTCTATCATTCTTTTGTGGTAGTAGCTGGTGTGAGTTTGCTCAGTCATCCTTTTGGTGGTGGGTCTGTCATTTCATTGATTTCAGATTGTGCGAGTGTGTGTTGCTCTATCATCATTTTGGTGATAGAAGTCATTGTGAGTTTGCTCCATCATCCTTTTGTTGGTGAGTCCGTCATTTCGTCGACGTCAGATTGTGCGAGTGTTTTTCTCTATCATTCTTTTGGTGGTAGTAGCCGGTGTGAGTTTGCTCAGTCATCCTTTTGGTGGTGGGTCGGGCATTTCATCGATGTTAGAATGTGTGAATGTGTTTTGCTCTATCATCCTTTTGGTGGTAGTAGCCGTGTGAGTTAGCTCTGTCATCCTTTTGATGGTGGGTCTGTCATTTCGTCGATGTCAAATTGTGCAAGTGTTTTGCTCCATCATTCTTTTAGTGGTATTAGACGGTGTCAGTTCGCTCTGTCATCGTTTTGGTGGTGGGTCTGTCATTTCGTCGATGTCAGATTGTGCGCTTGTTTTGCTCTATTATCCATTTGGTGGTAGTAGCCGGTGTGAGTTTGCTCCGTCATCCTTTTGGTGGTGGGTGTGTGATTTCATCGATGCTAGATTGTGCGAGTTTCTTTTGCTCTATCATCCTTTTGGTTTTAGTAGCCGTTAAGAGTTTGCTCAGTCTTGCTTTTGGTGGTGGGTTGGTCATTTCATCGATGTCAGATTGTACGAGTGTGTTTTGCTTTATCATCCTTTTGGTGGTAGTAGCTGGTGTGAGTTTGCTAAGTAATCCTTTTGTTGGTGGGTCTGTCATTTCGTCCTTGACAGATTTTGCGAGTTTGTTTTTCCCTATCGTCCTTTTGGTGATAGTAGCCGGTGTAAGTTCACTCCGTTATCCTTTTGGTGGTGGGCCTGTCATTTTGTCAATGTGAGATTGTGCAGTGTGATTTGCTCTATCATCCTTTTGGTGGTAGTTGCCGGTGTGAGTTTGCTCCATCATCCTTTTGGTGGTGGGTATGTGATTTCGTCGATGCTAGATTATGCGATTTTGTTTTGCTCTATCATCCTTTTGGTTTTAGTAGCCAGTAGCCAGTATGTGTTTGCTCCGTCATCCTTTTGGTGGTGGGTCTGTCATTTCGTCGATGTCAGATTGTGCCAGTGTTTTGCTCTATCATTCTTTTGGTGGTAGTAGCCGGTGTGAGTTTTCCCAGTCATCCTTTTGGTGGTGGGTCTGTCATTTCATCGATTTCAGATTGTGCGAGTGTGTGTTGCTCTATCATCCTTTTGGTGATAGTAGTCGTTGTGAGTTTGCTCCGTCATCCTTTTGTTGGTGAGTGTTGCACCCCAAAATTTGGCCAACAATTATTTATTCATTGAGTATTTGAAAATGGATACCTTCATCAGAAAGTTCAAGAGATCCTCAGAAAAGTGGTTTGAAACCAGGGTTGTGTGCTTCACAGTTTGAAAGTTGTGGGTGCTCCTCAGATGATTCTGAGACTTTGAGGATGAACTTGATGTTTTGAGAAAGCTTATGAGATGTCTTGATAGCCTTCATGAAGCCCAGAGAAGTCATTATGTAAGAATTCAGAAGATTCAAACATGAATGGTAGAATTAGGGTTTTGACTGGGTCAACCCTAGATCAGCTGAAGATTTGGAGAAGGTTGAGACTTAATCCAAGGGCCATGAGATCATGGAATGATGCATAGAGATGTTATAAAGAGGATTCCTAGACCAACTCATCATGATTGAGGAGTTTTGAGAAGTTTTGAGTTAGGGTTTCTGAGGATTGTCAGTGAAAAAACCCTAATTTGATCCCTATCTGCCAGGCAGTTTCAGCACTAGATGTGTTTGATATCTCATTTTCCCCCACAACATGAATGTTGTAGAGCTTGTTCTAAGCTTTAATTTGAGTGGTGGAAGTCCTTGATAGGAGTTACAGAGCTCAAGTTATGGTTTTGACAAATTACAGGTCAGCAGAGGTATGTGAATCTGGGTCCTTGAAAGTCACCCAACTTCCAGACAACTTTTGCCCTAGTAGGTTGTTTCCTATGGTTTCTTGGTCAACATGAATGTTGAAGAGGATCTTCTTAGCTTTAATTTGAGTGGTAGAAGTCCTTGATTGGATTTGTGGAACTCAAGTTATGGTTTGAGCAAGGCAGGGGTATTTTGGTCATTTGTCAGTTATAGGTCATTTTAGCCAATGCCTAAAACTCCTATTTCCAAGCCTCAAATGGAAAAACTTAAAACATGAAAGTTGCTCAAAATGTGATTTTAAGTCTAGAAAGAAGGTCACAAATTGTTGAAAAAGCTCATAGCACAAGATTCCATGATTGGTCAAAAATGAACTAAAAATGACTTATAACTTTGAAAAGTTGAAATTGAAAAGTGATTTGGGAGATCTACAAATCCAAAATAGGTCATCCAATATATCATTTTGATTGGAAAAAACATTTTGAGAAGATTGGTTTAAGTGGATTTTCCATTTGAGGTCCAAAAAATGAGGTTTCTTTGTTAATTTGTTACTTGCAAATGAAGTTAACTTTGAAAATCTTTACACAAGCCAATGTAAAGCCTTATTTTGGTTCATGACACTTGAATATCTCATGTAAGGAGTATTTGGCACGAAAATAAGGAGTAAGAGCATGAGATAAGAGGTTTTGAACTTATCATCACATGATACTTTCATGAAGTTTCTAGATGATTCTAAGGAGTTCTAGATCATTCTTCCAATTGTTATTTAAAGAGGGTAATACACTAAATGCAAGGTTGGTTGATAGAGAGAGAGAGAGAGAGAGAGAGACACCATTGAAGAAAGTTCCTTCAAGTTCAAGAAAGTTGTGATTTCTGCCATTACAAGCTGTTTCCTTCGAAGCTTTTGCAAACAGAAGAGAGTGCATCTTCTAAGGATCACATACAAGCCATTGCAAGCCTTGAAAGTACTGCAAGCAACCTTCACCATCATTTCTTGAGCAGGTTTTTCTCTTCTTCGAATCTCAATATTTATGAAGTTTTAATTGGATTCTTGACCATAGGATTAGTGTAGGAGGTTAGTAGATTGATCCCTGAAGGTTATAGCACAATCCATTAAGTTTTGTAACAGGAGCATGAATCTTGAATCAATAATTGCAAGCTTGTTTTAGGGTTTTAATTGATATAGAATAGATTAGGATGATGAGGATAACTTGTAGATCAACTGTGCATCATTAGATTTGAGTTTTATTAGAGTTGATTTCAGTTGGATATGGTGGCACCATGACTTTCGAGGCTTCTGTTAGGGTTACTCATGGAGAATTAAAAGAAACCGCGCGTACAGTTTTATTCCTCTCAATGAGTAGATGATTTTTGCCTTTAGAATTTTTGCATTTCATTGGCTGAGTGGAGAGAACGAGTTGATGGAAGGTCGTGCATGAGATTCATGGTTGCTGAAACCCTAAGATGCTAAAGGTTGAAGACGAAATCCCCACCCTTGGTTCGCGTTGAAGGTTTGACTTCTTAATCCAATCTCACGGCCAGCATTTAAAGATCAGAATTGGAGGGAAATAATAAAATCAAAACGCGTCGTTTCATTTTAATAAGCAGTCTGGGCTCAGAAATCAATACTAACCCCACCCCCCTTTGTTGGCCCAATACCTATAACACGTGAAACCACTTCTTAATACACCCCCCTTCATTTTTATTTTCTTTTTCTTTTCTGAACATGAAATGGGCCTCGCTCCTTTTACTTTTCGCACCCCCACCTGTATTTGGCCCAATTGGTTTTAACTAGCGCGCGTTGCTTTTCAGACCCCCCCCCTCCCTTTAATTCAATTAATTGTTTTAATTTTCTTTAAATATTTTTCTGATTTGTAAAATGCATTTAAAATAGATAAAAAATGATTTTTAATTTCTTCTTTTTTTCCTGAGTAGATTAAAATGAGTAGAAAATTATAAAAATAAAATTGAGATTTTATTTTTATGTTTGATATTTTTGGTGGATTTTCCAATTAAATAGCTTTTTAATTGTTTCATTTTGATATTTGGTTTTGTAGGAATTGTTTTAGTACTTTCCATTAATCTTTTTTACCCATTCTTTTTGGTACAATTAGATGTTTAGTCATACTTCCCCATAGGATTTTTTCTAGATTTTTTAGAATTAATCTTGATTAGTTTAATTAGGGTTGACTTAGGATAGTCTAATTAGGGTTTAGAATTGTGCATAGGTGATGATTCATTTTCTTTGAGCAAGTTTTATCTTGATTTTTAGGAAGAAACCTTTATAGATGTTATGAGAAGGTGTTGAGGACCCTTGTGATTATTCGTTAATTTTTCCCCATTAGCTTAGTTTTTTTAGGTATTGTCTGAAGTTGCCTGATGATTTGGTTTGTTCAGTGGGTTATCTGTTCATCTGTGGGGTTCATTCTGAGGAATTTGATGAAGGGCTTGTGTTGCCTTGAGGATATTGATGGAGAGCATCATGAGGGGAAGCTTGTAGATCAAGATGCAGAGACCCAGAGCTTGGCTGATGCCCTGTTGGAGGTTTGAGAGCCTGAAGTTTGAAGGAAGTTCATGGTACTTTCCTGAGGAAGGCACTATGAATGACTTTCATCCTTCCTTCTCACCTCTTTCTTAAGTATCCAATGATGTTGGAGCCAACTTGTGAGTTTAATTTCTCCTGAGGAGGAATGTAAACTGATCGCATGTTGTTGAGCCACATGGGATACAACTCCTAAGTGGAAGCCTCCTAGTACTTTCCTGAGGAAAGTCCTATGGGTCTATTCACTTAGTTCCACTAGTTGATCTAGGATTTCTCAAGTATCCAATGATGTTGGAGCCAACTTGTGAGTTTAATTTCTCCTGAGGAGGAATGTAAACTGATCACATGTTGTTGAGCCACATGGGATACAACTCCTAAGTGGAAGCCTCCTAGTACTTTCCTGAGGAAAGTCCTATGGGTCTATTCACTTAGCTCCACTAGCTTAAATAGGATTTCTTAAATATCCAGTGATGTTGGAGCCTGCTTGTGAGTTTAATCTCTCCTGAGGAGGGATGTAAACTGATCACAGTGGTTGAGCCACATAGGGTATGACTCCTGAGTATACACCTCCTAGTGTTCTCCTGAGGAAGACACTATGAGCTTGCTTGCTTAGCTCCCTGTCTTTGGTAAGCTTGTTCTGAAGCTTGAAGACTGGGAATGATTCCTCCTGCCTAGGGTTCTGCTTGAGGGCTTTGCTTTGGTTTGATTAGGATCCTGTGATTAGGGTTAGGGTTAGAGAATAGGTGATTCTTTCTCAGGTGTGTTTTGTTTGCCTGATGGCACTTCATTTCCTTTATCTGTATGATTGCAGTTTACTGTTATTGCTTGATAGCATGTTGATTATTTTCAGTATGATTACTGTTATTGCATGACTGGCTTGAGGTTGAGATGAGCTTGTGGAGGCTGAAACCCCACACACATTTCCTCCCTCACTCGCATTGCATGCATTTCACTGTTTAAACTGATGTTTTTGTTTGTATTCTATGTATCATTGACATGATCCCTTAGGGCTCTCATTTCCTTTGATGAGGATTTGATGATAGACTTTTAGGTTGAAACCTATGCATGACAACATCTAGGAGTTCCCTGTTCAAACCTCAACCATAGGATGAATCCATGGCATGATAACAGTAGGACTTGATAGTCTCCCTCCTAGTTGAGCCATATTTTCAGTAGTTAGCCGAACTACGTTTGCTCTGATCTTTCATACCAGATGAAAGTACGTAGGCATAGGATGCGATATCCTAGCGAGCAACCTTTCCCCCATCTTCCCCCGTAGTTAGCCGAACTACGTTGACTCTGATTTCTCATTCTCTGATGAGAATACGTAGGCATAAAGCGCGACGCTTTGCCGAGTCATTTTTCTTTTCTTTTTCAGCCAGCCTTGATAGGTAGATAGATTATAACCAACCCGTCCAAGTAAACAAACAAGCGAGGATCCCGTCGAGTACGACGGACGTGAGGGGTGCTAATACCTTCCCCTTGCGTAACCGACTCCCGAACCCAGACAATGGTTGCGATGACCTTGTCTTACCCTTTTTCGTCAGGTTTTTCCGATCGTTTCCTTTCCCGCTCTGAGGGATAAATAACGAAAGGTGGCGACTCTTCTGTCATGCCGGCACCTTATTTTCGCGCAAGCGACAGCTGGCGACTCTGCTGGGGATTCATGGCATCTAGGGACTTTTCCCATCCCTTATGCTGGGACCGTTTCCCATCCCCTACGCGAGTCAATCCTATCGTTTGTGTGTTTGCTTGTTGGGTTGCGTTTATTTATCGCAGTTTTACTTCTCGCACTTTTATTTCCCGCATTTTTACTTCCCGCATTTTATTTCCAGTTGATATGATTATCTGTGCTGCTGTGGGAGAGGGATGTTACTGTGAGTGAAAAGCCGGACCTGGGCTTTGAGTACACACCTAGATATAGTTGCGGAGAAGTAGTAGACGAACCTGTCTGCTGAGCAGGCACAGTTCCCTACGAAAATCTGCGCTCAGACGAGATTCTTGCAGAGGTGCTCCTTTCCGGTCCTGAGGATCTGAGGGGAGTCCAGACGTGAGGATTGTCGACTCTGGGGACCGATCATTTGGAAGTCAGCTAAGAGAGGCCTCTTCATGACTTGACGATGCCACTCCTTCTGGGAATCGTATTGTCACTCATGAATGTCTGTGACGCTGACAACCGCATAGGATGCCGTACCTTTGTCCGTGGATTAGGTCCATCATACCTGTGAGTGGGTTGGGATATTGCAGGAAACTTTGACCTCCAGACCACCTGGTTTTCTTGACAGTGAATCAGTTATGTTGGGTTCTCAGTTGCAGATATGTTCTTGATAGAGCAAGGGTTTGATCAGAGGATCTTATCATCGGGTGTTTGTCTGTCCTTGATAGAGCAGGCTTTGATCAGTGTATTATTATCAAAAGTTCGTTCTTGATGGAGCAGATTTTTGAGTGAGGTTTGAAGATCTCATCAGCAGCTGTGTATTTTGTTCTTGATAGGGCAAATTTGTGGTTTGGGGTCCGAAGACTTCTCCAACAGATATTCCTTGATCTTGCATCCAGGGTTTTCATTATCAGGCCTTCGTCCCTGTCAGAGCAGAATCTTGATCTCGATCCTACCAGATGGTTATTCACAACAGATCAGATCAGTGGGTTTACACCGGGGTTTCCTTCTCAGCAGTGACTGTTGACATCGAATCTCCGCAGCAGCCTTGGATATATTGTTGCATGCCTGCATTTTGCATTAGCTTGCATAATCATTCCATTAGCGTGTGTCTGTGAGGTTACTGTCTCCATGATTGGGCCTAGATTCTTCCCCTTATTATTATCAGCAGATGCCAGGACCGGGGAAATCTCTCAAGCACACGGACACACGCATGCATTTGCATGAAGCATTCTTGCATGACATACATTCTGTTGCTTTTCCTAACCTTTAATCTTGACAGGTTTTACAGGTACTCAGGTTCCGAGCTGCTTTCAGGATTGATCAAAGATTCATCCACCGTTACTCGACTCGCGCCAATCAAACGAGAATCATGGACCAGGTACAATCAGACGTTCAGGAGCTTCGTGAAAGGATGGATCGTTTTATGGAGTTGATGCAAGTAGTTGCGAACGGGCAAGAGCAACTTCGTACTCTGGTTCAACCTCTCATCTCCAGGGTTGACAGCAATGGAATTCTTCACGGCGGGGCCGTACCCACTCCTCCTCCTCAAGTGGATACTCCTCAGAACGTTGTTCCTGCTGCCGGGGGCAACGGTAGTGCTAACGGCAATCTTATGAATAATCTCGGACTTAATGCGGCGGGCGCCGTCAATGGTGGTTTGGGAGCCAATGTTAATGTTGGTGCAGGAAATATGGTGGTGCCTCAACCGTGGCTGGAGGACCATCAGGACGACATTTTCTCTCAGAGAGGTGTAGAGGCTGAGTTGACTGCTGAGGCTAGACTCAGGTTCAAGGCACTAGAAGATAAAATGAGAGATATAGAAAATCAGAATACATTGGGCGTTGACATGTCCAAACTTGGGCTGATTGCTGACTTTAAAGTACCTCACAAGTTTAAGGTGCCTATCTTTGAGAAGTATAGAGGCACTACTTGTCCCCGTGTTCATCTCCGATCATATTACAGAAAGATGTCTGCTTACTCTGATGATGAGAAGTTGCTGATGCACTTCTTTCAGGATAGCCTTTCTGGCCCATCGCTTGAATGGTATATGGGTTTGGAACCCGCTGCTGTGCGAACGTGGAAAGATCTCGCTGAAGCATTTGTTCTCCACTATCAGTATAATAGCGACTTGGCTCCCAACCGAGTTCAGCTTCAGAACCTCTCGCAGCGGAGCAATGAAAGCTTCAAGGAGTACGCCCAGCGATGGCGTGAATTGGCTGCTCGGGTTCAACCGCCGATGGTTGAGCGTGAGTTGGTACAGATGTTCGTGGCTACTCTTCCCGGAGTCTATTATGAGAAGTTGGTTAGTGGCATGTCCGGGACATTCTCGGCCCTCATCACTTTGGGCGAGCATGTTGAAAATGGAATAAAGATCGGCAAGATTCAAGGCGAATCATCCTCATCTGGAGGAGCCAGCAAGAAACCTTATACTGGCAAGCGTCGGGAGGGCGATGCCAGTGCTGTCTCTAATGCTAGGAGAAAGGGCAAGGGCCCTCAGTCTCAGATCGCTAGCATAAACATCCCAGCTGCTCCCCCTCAGCCGCAGCAGCAGCCTCAGCAACAGAATAATCCGGGATATAAGAAATATCAGCATCGGGGTCCCCTGGCAAACCGTCATTTGGAAACTCCTCCTATGTCGTATGCCCAGCTTCTGCAGACGCTGCTTCAGCTCCAATTGGTTCACAAGAGGACAATGGCTCCCTTAACAGGGGCACCACCACCCGGGTACGATGCTAATGCTACATGTGAATTTCATTCTGGGGCACCTGGCCATACAGTTGAGAACTGCAAAGCTTTTAAGCATAAGGTCCAGGACATGATTGACGCCAAGATAATAAATTTTTCTGACAACGTGCCCAACGTCACCAAGAATCCGATGCCTCATCATAGGGGGGGCGGAGTAAATGCTGTCATCACCGAAGAGAATTCAGACTTGCTGACTGATGTCAGAGATTTGAAAACGCCACTGAGTTTTGTTAAAGCTAAACTGCTGAAGAAAGGCTTCTTTCCCGGGTGTGGGGAGTTTTGTATGGAATGTGCTGCACTTCCTGACGGGTGTGAGCAGTTGAGTGAAGGTATCCAGAGTCTGATGACCGAGGGTATTTTGCAGTTTAGTCGAAGCGTTGAGAATGCGTCGGGAGAAGTCGTGCTGGAGCAGGCTGACGAAGTTGCTACCATCACCATTCCTCGCCACCCTATCACCATTTCTGCACCTCGTCCACCTACTATCACCATCACCAGGGCTGGACCAATCCCATTTGAGAGTACCAATGCCGTCCCGTGGCATTATGGCGCTGAAGTGTATTGTAATGGCCAGAAGGTAGAGATTGAGCCGCCCAGATCGACTGCGCAGAGTCTTGCTGAGGCCAGTGGTATCACCAGAAGTGGCAGAGTGTTCGCGCCGGCAGAAGGTGCGGCAGAGAAGGTAGTCAGGGCTGATGCTGCTGATAAGGGCAAAGGTAAAGCCGTTGAAGAGGTTCCTGCAGGGGCAGAAAAAGACTTGTTGGTTAAAGACGCCGAAGAGTTCATGCGGCTGATCAGGAAAAGTGACTACAAGATTGTAGATCATCTTCACCAAACTCCGTCAAAGATCTCAATTCTCAACCTGTTGCTGTGTTCTGAAGCACACCGCAACGCGTTGCTGAAAGTATTGAATGCTGCATACGTGCCGCAAGAGATATCCGTTAATCAACTTGAGGAAGTAGTAGCTCATGTCAACGCTGGTAATGGGCTGGGTTTTACAGATTTGGAGCTGACGCCCAAGGGAAGAGATCACAACCATGCCTTGCACATCTCGATAGAGTGCAGGGGCACGATTATGTCACATGTCCTAGTAGATACGGGCTCCTCGCTGAATGTGCTTCCGAAGAAAGCACTAATGAAGTTGGATACCCGGGGACTGCTGTGCACGCCCAGTGATCTGGTCGTAAAGGCTTTTGACGGAACCAAACGCCACGTCTTTGGAGAATTGACCCTGCCGATTCAAGTCGGTCCAGAGACGTTTAATGCAGTGTTCTATATTATGGATATCATGCCCGCCTACAGTTGCCTCTTAGGTCGGCCGTGGATTCATTCTGCTGGTGCCGTAACGTCTACGTTGCATCAGAAGCTTAAATATGCTGTTGGGGGCAGCATAGTAACAGTTTGCGGAGAGGAGGACATCATGGTAAGCCACCTGTCGTCCTTCAAGTATGTCGAAATGGATGGCGAGATCCATGAGACTCTTTGCCAGGCGTTTGAGACCGTCAAGGTAAAGGAGGTAGCTCCCATTGTTGCAGAGAAGCAGGAGGTGAACCTCTCTTCGTTTAAGGAAGCTAGAGCAGTTGTCGAAGCTGGTTCTACCCCAGGCTGGGGGCACGTCTTGGATATACCATTCAAACAGGATAAGTTTGGATTGGGATATTCTCCTGAAGCTGAAGCTTCAACTTCTTCTGGTAGCTCATCTCGTGGAAAGGGGCCGATCCTATTCACCAAAGGAGGGGTAATATTCGAAAGTGTCAACGCAGCGTCGGAGGACAGCGGGGACAGTGACTGTGATCTCGATGCCTGGATTCAACCGAGCAAACCAGGCGAGCGCCTTCACAACTGGACCATCAAGGAGATTATCGAGCTGACAAGTGAAGAGTAATGATTTGCTTTTTACAATCTTTTGTACAACCCTATGTCCTGCCCGGGGCATAGTGGTTTTACTGTCAGGGCCTTGTTGGATTATGTGTATACATTTTATCAGTAAATAAAAAGGCGTTTTCTTCGTAATCAAATATTGTGTTCTCTGTTATTCATATTTTATGTTTGTTTTGAAAAACAGCAAAATGGCAACGAGGTTCGTGCTAACCTGCATATTCCTGCTTTAAACTTAACCCTTGTTATTGCAGGATCCACGTAACAGACGACATCGACTCTGGACCCTCTACGGCTCACTACGACTTTGACTGCCCGATCTATCAAGCCGAGGATGAGATTGATGAAGACGAAGACCTTCCGGAAGAATTGGCCCGCTTGTTGAAACAAGAGGAGAAGGTTATTCTGCCTCATGAAGAGGAGATTGAGATCATAAATCTGGGTTCTGAGGAGCTTATCAGGAATGTCAGAGTTGGGGCTGCGCTGCAGAATGATGTCAAGCATAGACTGGTCGAGATGCTTCGAGAGTATAGTGACGTCTTTGCTTGGTCGTATGAGGATATGCCTGGACTTGACACAGATATCGTGGTTCATCGCTTGCCGTTGCGTGAAGATTGCCCTCCAGTCAAGCAGAAGCTCAGGAGGACGAGACCAGACATGGCTGTAAAAATCAAAGAAGAAGTCCAGAAGCAGTTGGACGCAGGATTTTTAGCCGTCACCACCTACCCTCCGTGGGTCGCCAACATAGTGCCTGTGCCGAAGAAGGACGGCAAGGTACGTATGTGCGTCGATTATCGGGACTTGAATAGGGCGAGCCCTAAGGATGATTTCCCGTTGCCTCATATCGATGTGTTGGTCGACAATACAGCCCAGTTTTCCGTGTTTTCGTTCATGGATGGCTTCTCCGGTTACAATCAGATTAAGATGGCGCCGGAGGACATGGAGAAAACAACGTTTATTACCCCCTGGGGCACGTTTTGCTACAAGGTAATGCCCTTCGGTCTGAAGAACGCAGGGGCCACTTACCAGCGAGCAATGGTAACTTTGTTTCATGATATGATTCATCATGAGATCGAGGTCTATGTTGATGACATGATTGCGAAGTCCCAAACGGAGGAGGAGCATCTGGTCAATTTGCTGAAGCTGTTTGAAAGGCTTAGGAAATTCAAGCTGAGGCTGAATCCTAACAAGTGCACTTTCGGAGTGCGGTCCGGAAAGTTATTGGGGTTTATCGTTAGCGAACGAGGTATCGAAGTTGATCCTGCAAAGATAAAAGCTATCCAAGAGATGCCAGCGCCGAGAACGGAAAAAGAAGTTCGTGGTTTCTTGGGCCGGATAAACTACATTGCAAGGTTTATCTCCCAGCTCACGGCCACTTGTGAACCGATGTTCAAGTTGTTAAAGAAAAATCAGGCGATTACTTGGAATGAGGATTGCCAGAAGGCATTCGATAAGATAAAGCAGTATCTTCAAGAACCTCCGATCTTGATACCCCCAGTGGCTGGACGACCATTAATCATGTACTTGACAGTTCTGGAGAATAGCATGGGGTGTGTTCTCGGTCAGCACGACGAGACGGGCAGAAAGGAGCATGCCATTTATTATTTGAGTAAAAAGTTCACTGAGTGTGAATCTCGATACTCGATGCTGGAGAAGACGTGTTGTGCACTAGCCTGGGCTGCCAAACGTCTACGACAGTATATGCTCAATCACACCACTATGCTGATTTCGAAGATGGATCCGATCAAGTATGTCTTCGAGAAGCAGGCTCTTTCGGGCAGGATTGCCAGATGGCAGATGGTGTTAACAGAATATGATATTCAGTACGTCTCTCAGAAAGCCATCAAGGGGAGCGTATTGTCTGACTACCTTGCCGAACAGCCAATCGAAGACTATCAGCCGATGAAGTTCGAGTTCCCTGATGAGGACATTATGTTTCTCAAAGCAAAGGATTGCGAAGAGCCATTGCCCGACGAGGGGCCGGATAGGAAGTCTCAGTGGAAGTTGATATTCGACGGAGCAGTCAATTCCTATGGCAGTGGTATCGGGGCTATCATCACAACTCCTCACGGATCCCACATCCCGTTTACTGCGAGACTGACGTTTCCAGTTACCAACAACGAAGCCGAGTATGAAGCGTGTATTATGGGTCTAGAAGAGGCAATTGATTTGAGAATCAAGAATCTAGACATATATGGTGACTCAGCGCTTGTGATCAATCAGATCAAAGGGGAGTGGGAAACTCGTCAACCGAATCTAGTGCCGTACATGAATTACGCCAGAAGGCTGCTTCCGTTCTTCGACCGAGTAGAACTTCATCATGTACCCCGGGCTGAAAATCAAATGGCTGATGCTTTAGCCACGTTGGCTTCTATGTATAAGGTCAATCTTTGGAATGAGGCTCCAAGTATTGTCCTTTCGCGTCTTGACAGACCAGCATATGTGTTCGCAATCGAGGATGCCACTGACGGCAAGCCATGGTTCCACGATATCCAGACCTTCCTTATGACTAAGGAGTATCCGGCGGGTGCGTCAGCCCAGGATAAGAAGACTCTGAGGAGGCTATCTGGAAACTTTTACCTCAATCCTGATGGAGTGCTGTATAAGAGAAACCACGATCTCGTGCTACTCAGATGTGTAGATGAGAAAGAGGCCAGTATGCTCATGGAGGAAGTCCATGAGGGCACATTTGGTACGCACGCCGGCGGGCATGCCATGACGAGGAAGATCCTGAGAGCAGGATATTACTGGTTGACTATGGAGTCGGATTGCTTCAGATTCGCGAGGAAATGTCATAAATGCCAGATTTATGCTGATAGAGTTCATGTGCCGCCATGCCCATTGAATGTCATGTCCTCCCCTTGGCCGTTCTCCATGTGGGGCATTGACATGATAGGCAAGATCGAGCCCACCGCATCCAATGGTCATCGTTTTATCCTGGTAGCTATCGACTACTTCACCAAGTGGGTGGAGGCAGCCTCGTACGCTAATGTGACCAAGCAGGTGGTTGCTAAATTCATAAAGAGGGACATCATCTGTCGCTATGGAATTCCCGAGCGGATCATTACTGATAATGGTTCGAATTTGAATAACAAGATGATGAAGGAGCTGTGCCAGAGCTTCAAGATTGAACACCACAACTCATCCCCTTATCGGCCGAAGATGAATGGCGCCGTTGAAGCGGCCAATAAGAACATCAAGAAGATTGTTCAGAAGATGGTTGTGACGTATAAAGATTGGCACGAGATGCTGCCGTTTGCCTTACACGGTTATCGTACGACGGTGCGTACGTCGACCGGGGCAACTCCTTTCTCCTTGGTGTACGGTATGGAAGCTGTCCTACCGCTAGAAGTGGAGATTCCCTCTTTGCGGGTTTTGGTTGATGTGAAACTTGATGAGGCAGAATGGGTGACGAATCGCCTGAACCAGCTCAGCCTGATGGACGAGAAGAGGTTAGCATCGATTGCATTTGGTCGCCTGTACCAAAGCCGAATGAAGAAAGCTTATGATAAGAGGGTGCGTCCTCGAAGCTTTCAGACGGGTGATCTCGTCCTGAAGAAGATTCTTCCGCCACACTCCGATCACCGGGGCAAGTGGACTCCGAATTACGAAGGGCCGTATGTCGTCAGCAAGGTCTTCTCGGGAGGAGCTTTGCTGTTATCCACGATGGATGGTGAAGATTTTGCATCCCCGGTGAACGCGGACGCAGTTAAAAAATACTTTGCTTGAAAGCGACCCGCTGGACAAAAAAAAAAAGAGAGTCCAGGCAAAAAAGGGGCATCCCGGCGAACCAAAAACAGAATAAAAGGTTCGGGCAAAAATTAGGGATATATTAAAAAATGTACACCCGCGAAGTCGAAAACCTACACTGGGCGGCTTCGGCAAAAAAGGGTATCCCGGTGAACTGAAAACCCGAAAGGGCGGTTCACGCAAAAGTTAGGGATTTAAATAAGCAAATGACTGCGTTCCGCATATGGACTTTCATTGTTTAGTGGTTCGGAAGACCTGAGGGCCGTTTATCTGAATCAATCTCTTCCAAGGCTGAAGCGTCGGAGAAGTATCGAAGTCGAGTGGGTCTTAGAGGGATCAACTCATGGTGTTCGTCTACGCCTCGATTGCCGACATTTGTATATACTGATGTATATTTATGTTTTCTTTTTTGCGCGGCTTCCTCATTTCAGGAGTTTGCCTCTGTTGTAAAACATTTTTGCCCATTCAGGGGTTCACCATCAATAAAATGCACATCATTCAGCAATTCTACTTGTCTGTTTTGCATTTATCTGTTTTGTTTGCGAATGATAACGCCGATGTGTTTTTGATAAAATGCGCATACATAAACCTGCGGGCCTAAGCCCATTGATTGTTGAAACAATTAATTAATTGAACGTTGTCGCGAGATAATAACCCTGATAGGCCCCTTTGAGGAGGGTATCTTGTCTGTTTGTTTGTGTCGTTGCAGGTATAGCACCCGTCAGAAGATGTGCCGTGCGTATCCCCGAAGCAGGATGAGTCCTCCTTCTTCAGCAGAGTTCAGTGATCTCTCCTCCGCGGAATCAGAATCAGATAGTGAGCATTGATACGTCCCCCCGCGCAGAGATGATTCTCTTCCCCAAGCAGACGCACCCTGAGGGAGCGTCACCTCATCAGCTGAATCAAGCACCGAAGAATGATGTCGTCTTTCCCCAGCACCGGGTCACAAGTGCAGATTTCAGAAAAGTGTTCGGGTGCCGAAGCTCGTGTTTTCCCCAGTAAAGTCGCCGAAGCAGGACTCTTCCCCAGCACCGGGTCACAAGTGCAGGTTTCGCAGGAGGTTGTTCGTATGCCGAAGGATGCAGCAACTGATGGTGCCAGACTGAAGTCTCCAGTGGAATTGATATTCCTCACCAGAATCAGGCTCTCCCCTGAAGATGGACGATTCCTTCTCCCCCAGTAGAGTGTTGGAACAGCTGATGTTGTATTCCCCGGCAGAGTTATACTCTCCCCCGAAGTCAAATGATTCTTTCTTCCCCAGCAGAATTGAAATTCCCCATCAGAGTCGTACTCTTCAGTGAAGTAGAATGATTTCTCTCCCCGGCTGAGTCCGCAGAAAAGCAGAATCCTTGGAAGTTGATCAGATCATGATCAATTCTCCCCAGCAGAGCATGGGGCGGCTGATGCTGCATTTCCCCAGAGTCGCACTCTTTCCAGCGAAGCAGAATGATTTCTCCCTCCTCAGCCGAGTCTGCAGATGTCCAAGGGATCCGAATCCTTGGAAGTGGATCAGATCATGATTGGTTTTTCCCCAGTGGAGTGTTGAACAGCTGAAGTTGGTTCCCCACGGAATGGTTATCCCCAGAAGAGTAGCCGAGACGGCCACGCAGTTCATTCTAGCGATTGATATCAGCAGATCCAAGTTCTCGTAGAGCTTCATCCCCTGCAGCAGTCAGCTGAAGTTGTTCCCCTGCAGCAGTTCGCGGAAGATTGATTCCCCAGACAGAGCCTAATTGATATTGGCGTGTTCACATTCTCCTCAGCAGGATGATTCCTCTACCTGAGTGGTTCTTTCTCCTTGACAGGAGGATTCCCCCCTCGGCATTTATTTTGCTGACGGGATCGTATCATTGTGCATGACTGCATAGCATTCAACACTGCATAGCATTGTGCATGATTGCATGGCATTTAGCATAAATACATGTCATTCCCACTGTATGGGGCGTAGTGCAGAAGCATACGCATCATAAGCATGACCTAGGTCATTATCATCCTTATTGTACAGGTGTACTACCGAAAGACCGGTTGCCCAGGACGATTCCTGATATTCTCTCCAACAAGGTCGCTCTCTTAAGATGATTCTAAAAGACCCCGGTGATCCCCGCAGTCGCTCGCTCAAGATGATTTTTGAGATCCCCAGCAAAGACTTCGGTTCGAGATGATTCTCAAGTCCCTCAGCAGGGCCATTTTGCTTAAGACGATTCTTAAGACCTCAGTGCAGCTTCCCGAGTTGTTCGCCTAGTATGATACTTGAGTTCCCCAATAGCTCCTCCAGCAGGAGTTGCCTAGGAAGATTCCTGGAATTCCCAACAGAATGTTTGCTCCAGAAAGGTTATTAGTCCGGGACGATTCTTGAAGACGCCCGATGGATCTGTTTGGTCAAGAGATTCTTGGAGACCAGAGCAGCGTGGTATGTCTGCTCCAACAACGATGTCTAATCTGAAGATGGATTTCGTAAGCGCCAGAGGGCGATACCAGAAGGTTCCTGTGAAGCCAGATTTCCGTGTGGATGAAGCAACGGGTGGCTGAAGATAAGGTTCCAAAGGTTGTAGATACAACAAAGTGATTCGTGTGAGTCTGAAGACCAAGTCAGTTGTCCTGAGGTGATGATTGAGCGCGATCAAGCGAATGATACGTCTTCTGATTGAAGTCGAAGATAGTTCTCCAGCGGTGATGCGGGGTATTTTGATTTTCCGACGGTGATGTCAGAAGATGTTTCTCCAGCGGTGATGCGGGGGACTTCGATTGTCCGACGGTGATGTCAGATTTAGTTCTCCAGCGGTGATGCAGGGTACTTCGATCGTCCGACGGTGATGTCAGATTTAGTTCTCCAGCGGTGATGCAGGGTACTTCGATTGTCCGACGGTGATGTCAGATTTAGTTCTCCAGCGGTGATGCAGGGTACTTCGATCGTCCGACGGTGATGTCAGATTTAGTTCTCCAGCGGTGATGCAGGGTACTTCGATCGTCCGACGGTGATGTTAGATTTAGTTCTCCAGCGGTGATGCAGGGTACTTCGATCGTCCGACGGTGATGTCAGATTTAGTTCTCCAGCGGTGAGGTTGGGTATTTTGGTTGATCGACTGCGATGTCAGAGTTAGTTCTCCGGCGGTGATGTCAGGTGGTTTAGTCTCCCAGCGACGATGTTGGGTGTTCCCCAGAGTTTTGTCTGTTTCTGACGGTGATGTCAGGTGGTTTAGTCTCCCAGCGACGATGTTGGGTGTTCCTCAGAATTTTGTCTGCTTCTGACGGTGATGTCAGGTGGTTTAGTCTTCCAGCGACGATGTTGGGTGTTTTGGTTGTTTGATGACAATGTCAGAAGAATTTGATGTGTATGACTGACGGTGATGTCAGATCAGTATCTCTCCAGCTAGTTGCCGTGCAGCTGGCATTGCAATATTCGAAGATTTGTCCCCCGCAGAGTACCGTGTGCTCGTGCAGTTGGCAAATTTTCGGATTTACCGGTATTCAATCGTCTCGCACTTTGATTGGGTGAGAGCCGTTCGCTTCTCACCCAGTCAGGTTCAAGCCGTTTGAATAGGGGCAGCTGTTGCACCCCAAAATTTGGCCAACAATTATTTATTCATTGAGTATTTGAAAATGGATACCTTCATCAGAAAGTTCAAGAGATCCTCAGAAAAGTGGTTTGAAACCAGGGTTGTGTGCTTCACAGTTTGAAAGTTGTGGGTGCTCCTCAGATGATTCTGAGACTTTGAGGATGAACTTGATGTTTTGAGAAAGCTTATGAGATGTCTTGATAGCCTTCATGAAGCCCAGAGAAGTCATTATGTAAGAATTCAGAAGATTCAAACATGAATGGTAGAATTAGGGTTTTGACTGGGTCAACCCTAGATCAGCTGAAGATTTGGAGAAGGTTGAGACTTAATCCAAGGGCCATGAGATCATGGAATGATGCATAGAGATGTTATAAAGAGGATTCCTAGACCAACTCATCATGATTGAGGAGTTTTGAGAAGTTTTGAGTTAGGGTTTCTGAGGATTGTCAGTGAAAAAACCCTAATTTGATCCCTATCTGCCAGGCAGTTTCAGCACTAGATGTGTTTGATATCTCATTTTCCCCCACAACATGAATGTTGTAGAGCTTGTTCTAAGCTTTAATTTGAGTGGTGGAAGTCCTTGATAGGAGTTACAGAGCTCAAGTTATGGTTTTGACAAATTACAGGTCAGCAGAGGTATGTGAATCTGGGTCCTTGAAAGTCACCCAACTTCCAGACAACTTTTGCCCTAGTAGGTTGTTTCCTATGGTTTCTTGGTCAACATGAATGTTGAAGAGGATCTTCTTAGCTTTAATTTGAGTGGTAGAAGTCCTTGATTGGATTTGTGGAACTCAAGTTATGGTTTGAGCAAGGCAGGGGTATTTTGGTCATTTGTCAGTTATAGGTCATTTTAGCCAATGCCTAAAACTCCTATTTCCAAGCCTCAAATGGAAAAACTTAAAACATGAAAGTTGCTCAAAATGTGATTTTAAGTCTAGAAAGAAGGTCACAAATTGTTGAAAAAGCTCATAGCACAAGATTCCATGATTGGTCAAAAATGAACTAAAAATGACTTATAACTTTGAAAAGTTGAAATTGAAAAGTGATTTGGGAGATCTACAAATCCAAAATAGGTCATCCAATATATCATTTTGATTGGAAAAAACATTTTGAGAAGATTGGTTTAAGTGGATTTTCCATTTGAGGTCCAAAAAATGAGGTTTCTTTGTTAATTTGTTACTTGCAAATGAAGTTAACTTTGAAAATCTTTACACAAGCCAATGTAAAGCCTTATTTTGGTTCATGACACTTGAATATCTCATGTAAGGAGTATTTGGCACGAAAATAAGGAGTAAGAGCATGAGATAAGAGGTTTTGAACTTATCATCACATGATACTTTCATGAAGTTTCTAGATGATTCTAAGGAGTTCTAGATCATTCTTCCAATTGTTATTTAAAGAGGGTAATACACTAAATGCAAGGTTGGTTGATAGAGAGAGAGAGAGAGAGAGAGACACCATTGAAGAAAGTTCCTTCAAGTTCAAGAAAGTTGTGATTTCTGCCATTACAAGCTGTTTCCTTCGAAGCTTTTGCAAACAGAAGAGAGTGCATCTTCTAAGGATCACATACAAGCCATTGCAAGCCTTGAAAGTACTGCAAGCAACCTTCACCATCATTTCTTGAGCAGGTTTTTCTCTTCTTCGAATCTCAATATTTATGAAGTTTTAATTGGATTCTTGACCATAGGATTAGTGTAGGAGGTTAGTAGATTGATCCCTGAAGGTTATAGCACAATCCATTAAGTTTTGTAACAGGAGCATGAATCTTGAATCAATAATTGCAAGCTTGTTTTAGGGTTTTAATTGATATAGAATAGATTAGGATGATGAGGATAACTTGTAGATCAACTGTGCATCATTAGATTTGAGTTTTATTAGAGTTGATTTCAGTTGGATATGGTGGCACCATGACTTTCGAGGCTTCTGTTAGGGTTACTCATGGAGAATTAAAAGAAACCGCGCGTACAGTTTTATTCCTCTCAATGAGTAGATGATTTTTGCCTTTAGAATTTTTGCATTTCATTGGCTGAGTGGAGAGAACGAGTTGATGGAAGGTCGTGCATGAGATTCATGGTTGCTGAAACCCTAAGATGCTAAAGGTTGAAGACGAAATCCCCACCCTTGGTTCGCGTTGAAGGTTTGACTTCTTAATCCAATCTCACGGCCAGCATTTAAAGATCAGAATTGGAGGGAAATAATAAAATCAAAACGCGTCGTTTCATTTTAATAAGCAGTCTGGGCTCAGAAATCAATACTAACCCCACCCCCCTTTGTTGGCCCAATACCTATAACACGTGAAACCACTTCTTAATACACCCCCCTTCATTTTTATTTTCTTTTTCTTTTCTGAACATGAAATGGGCCTCGCTCCTTTTACTTTTCGCACCCCCACCTGTATTTGGCCCAATTGGTTTTAACTAGCGCGCGTTGCTTTTCAGACCCCCCCCTCCCTTTAATTCAATTAATTGTTTTAATTTTCTTTAAATATTTTTCTGATTTGTAAAATGCATTTAAAATAGATAAAAAATGATTTTTAATTTCTTCTTTTTTTCCTGAGTAGATTAAAATGAGTAGAAAATTATAAAAATAAAATTGAGATTTTATTTTTATGTTTGATATTTTTGGTGGATTTTCCAATTAAATAGCTTTTTAATTGTTTCATTTTGATATTTGGTTTTGTAGGAATTGTTTTAGTACTTTCCATTAATCTTTTTTACCCATTCTTTTTGGTACAATTAGATGTTTAGTCATACTTCCCCATAGGATTTTTTCTAGATTTTTTAGAATTAATCTTGATTAGTTTAATTAGGGTTGACTTAGGATAGTCTAATTAGGGTTTAGAATTGTGCATAGGTGATGATTCATTTTCTTTGAGCAAGTTTTATCTTGATTTTTAGGAAGAAACCTTTATAGATGTTATGAGAAGGTGTTGAGGACCCTTGTGATTATTCGTTAATTTTTCCCCATTAGCTTAGTTTTTTTAGGTATTGTCTGAAGTTGCCTGATGATTTGGTTTGTTCAGTGGGTTATCTGTTCATCTGTGGGGTTCATTCTGAGGAATTTGATGAAGGGCTTGTGTTGCCTTGAGGATATTGATGGAGAGCATCATGAGGGGAAGCTTGTAGATCAAGATGCAGAGACCCAGAGCTTGGCTGATGCCCTGTTGGAGGTTTGAGAGCCTGAAGTTTGAAGGAAGTTCATGGTACTTTCCTGAGGAAGGCACTATGAATGACTTTCATCCTTCCTTCTCACCTCTTTCTTAAGTATCCAATGATGTTGGAGCCAACTTGTGAGTTTAATTTCTCCTGAGGAGGAATGTAAACTGATCGCATGTTGTTGAGCCACATGGGATACAACTCCTAAGTGGAAGCCTCCTAGTACTTTCCTGAGGAAAGTCCTATGGGTCTATTCACTTAGTTCCACTAGTTGATCTAGGATTTCTCAAGTATCCAATGATGTTGGAGCCAACTTGTGAGTTTAATTTCTCCTGAGGAGGAATGTAAACTGATCACATGTTGTTGAGCCACATGGGATACAACTCCTAAGTGGAAGCCTCCTAGTACTTTCCTGAGGAAAGTCCTATGGGTCTATTCACTTAGCTCCACTAGCTTAAATAGGATTTCTTAAATATCCAGTGATGTTGGAGCCTGCTTGTGAGTTTAATCTCTCCTGAGGAGGGATGTAAACTGATCACAGTGGTTGAGCCACATAGGGTATGACTCCTGAGTATACACCTCCTAGTGTTCTCCTGAGGAAGACACTATGAGCTTGCTTGCTTAGCTCCCTGTCTTTGGTAAGCTTGTTCTGAAGCTTGAAGACTGGGAATGATTCCTCCTGCCTAGGGTTCTGCTTGAGGGCTTTGCTTTGGTTTGATTAGGATCCTGTGATTAGGGTTAGGGTTAGAGAATAGGTGATTCTTTCTCAGGTGTGTTTTGTTTGCCTGATGGCACTTCATTTCCTTTATCTGTATGATTGCAGTTTACTGTTATTGCTTGATAGCATGTTGATTATTTTCAGTATGATTACTGTTATTGCATGACTGGCTTGAGGTTGAGATGAGCTTGTGGAGGCTGAAACCCCACACACATTTCCTCCCTCACTCGCATTGCATGCATTTCACTGTTTAAACTGATGTTTTTGTTTGTATTCTATGTATCATTGACATGATCCCTTAGGGCTCTCATTTCCTTTGATGAGGATTTGATGATAGACTTTTAGGTTGAAACCTATGCATGACAACATCTAGGAGTTCCCTGTTCAAACCTCAACCATAGGATGAATCCATGGCATGATAACAGTAGGACTTGATAGTCTCCCTCCTAGTTGAGCCATATTTTCAGTAGTTAGCCGAACTACGTTTGCTCTGATCTTTCATACCAGATGAAAGTACGTAGGCATAGGATGCGATATCCTAGCGAGCAACCTTTCCCCCATCTTCCCCCGTAGTTAGCCGAACTACGTTGACTCTGATTTCTCATTCTCTGATGAGAATACGTAGGCATAAAGCGCGACGCTTTGCCGAGTCATTTTTCTTTTCTTTTTCAGCCAGCCTTGATAGGTAGATAGATTATAACCAACCCGTCCAAGTAAACAAACAAGCGAGGATCCCGTCGAGTACGACGGACGTGAGGGGTGCTAATACCTTCCCCTTGCGTAACCGACTCCCGAACCCAGACAATGGTTGCGATGACCTTGTCTTACCCTTTTTCGTCAGGTTTTTCCGATCGTTTCCTTTCCCGCTCTGAGGGATAAATAACGAAAGGTGGCGACTCTTCTGTCATGCCGGCACCTTATTTTCGCGCAAGCGACAGTGAGTCCGTCATTTCGTCGATGTCAGATTGTGCGAGTGTTTTTCTCTATCATTCTTTTGGTGGTAGTAGCCGGTGTGAGTTTGCTCAGTCATCCTTTTGGTGGTGGGTCTGTCATTTCATCGATGTCAGAATGTGCGAGTGTGTTTTGCTCTATCATCCTTTTGGTGGTAGTAGCCGTGTGAGTTAGCTCTGTCATCCTTTTGGTGGTGGGTCTGTCATTTCGTCGATGTCAAATTGTGCAAGTGTTTTGCTCCATCATTCTTTTAGTGGTAGTAGACGGTGTCAGTTCGCTCTGTCATCGTTTTGGTGGTGGGTCTGTCATTTCGTCGATGTCAGATTGTGCGCTTGTTTTGCTCTATTATCCATTTGGTGGTAGTAGCCGGTGTGAGTTTGCTCCGTCATCCTTTTGGTGGTGGGTGTGTGATTTCATCGATGCTAGATTGTGCGAGTTTCTTTTGCTCTATCATCCTTTTGGTTTTAGTAGCCGTTAAGAGTTTGCTCAGTCTTACTTTTGGTGGTGGGTTGGTCATTTCATCGATGTCAGATTGTACGAGTGTGTTTTGCTTTATCATCCTTTTGGTGGTAGTAGCTGGTGTGAGTTTGCTAAGTAATCCTTTTGTTGGTGGGTCTGTCATTTCGTCCTTGACAGATTTTGCGAGTTTGTTTTTCCCTATCGTCCTTTTGGTGATAGTAGCCGGTGTAAGTTCACTCCATTATCCTTTTGGTGGTGGGCCTGTCATTTTGTCAATGTGAGATTGTGCAGTGTGATTTGCTCTATCATCCTTTTGGTGGTAGTTGCCGGTGTGAGTTTGCTCCATCATCCTTTTGGTGGTGGGTATGTGATTTCGTCGATGCTAGATTATGCGATTTTGTTTTGCTCTATCATCCTTTTGGTTTTAGTATCCAGTATGTGTTTGCTCCGTCATCCTTTTGGTGGTGGGTCTGTCATTTCGTCGATGTCAGATTGTGCCAGTGTTTTGCTCTATCATTCTTTTGGTGGTAGTAGCCGGTGTGAGTTTTCCCAGTCATCCTTTTGGTGGTGGGTCTGTCATTTCATCGATTTCAGATTGTGCGAGTGTGTGTTGCTCTATCATCCTTTTGGTGATAGTAGTCGTTGTGAGTTTGCTCCGTCATCCTTTTGTTGGTGAGTCCGTCATTTCGTTGATGTCAGATTGTGCGAGTGTTTTTCTCTATCATTCTTTTGGTGGTAGTAGCCGGTGTGAGTTTGCTCAGTCATCCTTTTGGTGGTGGGTCTGTCATTTCATCGATGTCAGAATGTGCGAGTGTGTTTTGCTCTATCATCCTTTTGGTGGTATTAGCCGTGTGAGTTAGCTCTGTCATCCTTTTGGTGGTGGGTCTGTCATTTCGTCGATGTCAAATTGTGCAAGTGTTTTGCTCCATCATTCGTTTAGTGGTAGTAGCCGGTGTCAGTTTGCTCTGTCATCCTTTTGGTGGTGGGTCTGTCATTTCGTCGATGTCAGACTGTGCGCTTGTTTTGCTCTATTATCCATTTGGTGGTAGTAGCCGGTGTGAGTTTGCTCCGTCATCCTTTTGGTGGTGGGTGTGTGATTTCATCGATGCTAGATTGTGCGAGTTTGTTTTGCTCTATCATCCTTTTGGTTTTAGTAGCCGTTAAGAGTTTGCTCAGTCATCCTTTTGGTGGTGGGTTGGTCATTTCATCGATGTCAGATTGTACGAGTGTGTTTTGCTTTATCATCCTTTTGGTGGTAGTAACTGGTGTGAGTTTGCTAAGTAATCCTTTTGGTGGTGGGTCTGTCATTTCATCGTTGACAGATTTTGTGAGTTTGTTTTGCCCTATCGTCCTTTTGGTGATAGTAGCAGGTGTAAGTTCACTCCGTTATCCTTTCGGTGGTGGGCCTGTCATTTTGTCAACGTGAGATTGTGCAGTGTGATTTGCTCTATCATCCTTTTGGTGGTGGTTGCCGGTGTGAGTTTGCTCCATCATCCTTTTGGTGGTGGGTATGTGATTTCGTCGATGCTAGATTGTGCGAGTTTGTTTTGCTCTATCATCCTTTTGATTTTAGTAGCCGTTAAGAGTTTGCTCAGTCATCCTTTTGGTGGTGGGTTGGTCATTTCATCGATGTCATATTGTCCGAGTGTGTTTTGCTTTATCATCCTTTTGGTGGTAGTAGCTGATGTGAGTTTGCTAAGTAATCCTTTTGGTGGTGGGTCAGTCATTTCATCGTTGACAGATTTTGCGAGTTTATTTTGCCCTATCGTCCTTTTGGTGATAGTAGCCGGTGTAAGTTCACTCCGTCATCCTTTTGGTGGTGGGTCTGTCATTTCGTCGATGTCAGATTGTGCACTTGTTTTGCTCTGTTATCCATTTGGTGGTAGTAGCCGGTGTGAGTTTGCTCCGTCATCCTTTTGGTGGTGGGTGTGTGATTTCATCGATGCTAGATTGTGCGAGTTTGTTTTGCTCTATCATCCTTTTGGTTTTAGTAGCCGTTAAGAGTTTGCTCAGTCATCCTTTTGGTGGTGGGTCTGTCATTTCGTCGATGTCAGATTGTACGAGTGTGTTTTGCTTTATCATCCTTTTGGTGGTAGTAGCTGGTGTGAGTTTGCTAAGTAATCCTTTTGGTGGTGGGTCTGTCATTTCATCGTTGATAGATTTTGCGAGTTTGTTTTGCCCTATCGTCCTTTTGGTGATAGTAGCAGGTGTAAGTTCACTCCGTTATCCTTTTGGTGGTGGGCCTGTCATTTTGTCAACGTGAGATTGTGCAGTGTGATTTGCTCTATCATCCTTTTGGTGGTAGTTGCCGGTGTGAGTTTGCTCCATCATCCTTTTGGTGGTGGGTATGTGATTTCGTCGAAGCTAGATTGTGCGAGTTTGTTTTGCTCTATCATCCTTTTGATTTTAGTAGCCGTTAAGAGTTTGCTCAGTCATCCTTTTGGTGGTGGGTTGGTCATTTCATCGATGTCAGATTGTACGAGTGTGTTTTGCTTTATCATCCTTTTGGTGGTAGTAGCTGATGTGAGTTTGCTAAGTAATCCTTTTGGTGGTGGGTCTCTCATTTCATCGTTGACAGATTTTGCGAGTTTGTTTTGCCATATCTTCCTTTTGGTGATAGTAGCCGGTGTAAGTTCACTCCGTTATCCTTTTGGTGGTGGGTCTGTCATTTCGTCGATGTCAGATTGTGCCAGTGTTTTGCTCTATCATTCTTTTGGTGGTAGTAGCCGGTGTGAGTTTGCTCAGTCATCCTTTTGGTGGTGGGTCTGTCATTTCATCGATTTCAGATTGTGCGAGTGTGTGTTGCTCTATCATCCTTTTGGTGATAGTAGTCGTTGTGAGTTTGCTCCGTCATCCTTTTGTTGGTGAGTCCGTCATTTCGTCGATGTCAGATTGTGCGACTGTTTTTCTTTATCATTCTTTTGGTGGTAGTAGCCGGTGTGAGTTTGCTCAGTCATCCTTTTGGTGGTGAGTCGGGAATTTCATCGATGTCAGAATGTGCGAGTGTGTTTTGCTCTATCATCCTTTTGGTGGTAGTAGCTGTGTGAGTTAGCTCTGTCATCCTTTTGGTGGTGGGTCTTTCATTTCGTCGATGTCAAATTGTGCAAGTGTTTTGCTCCATCATTTGTTTAGTGTTAGTAGCCGGTGTCAGTGCGCTCTGTCATCCTTTTGGTGGTGGGTCTATCATTTCGTCGATGTCAGATTGTGCGCTTGTTTTGCTCTATTATCCATTTGGTGGTAGTAGCCGGTGTGAGTTTGCTCCGTTATCCTTTTGGTGGTGGGTGTGTGATTTCATCGATGCTAGATTGTGCGAGTTTGTTTTGCTCTATCATCCTTTTGGTTTTAGTAGCCGTTAAGAGTTTGCTCAGTCATCCTTTTGGTGGTGGGTTGGTCATTTCATCGATGTCAGATTGTACGAGTGTGTTTTGCTTTATCATCCTTTTTGTGGTAGTAGCTGGTGTGAGTTTGCTAAGTAATCATTTTGGTGGTGGGTCTGTCATTTCATCGTTGACAGATTTTGCGAGTTTGTTTTGCCCTATCGTCCTTTTGGTGATAGTAGCCGGTGTAAGTTCACTCCGTTATCCTTTTGGTGGTGGGCCTGTCATTTTGTCAATGTGAGATTGTGCAGTGTGATTTGCTCTATCATCCTTTTGGTGGTAGTTGCCGGTGTGAGTTTGCTCCATCATCGTTTTGGTGGTGGGTATGTGATTTCGTCGATGCTAGATTATGCGATTTTGTTTTGCTCTATCATCCTTTTGGTTTTAGTAGCCGGTATGTGTTTGCTCCGTCATCCTTTTGGTGGTGGGTCTGTCATTTCGTCGATGTCAGATTGTGCCAGTGTTTTCCTCTATCATTCTTTTGATGGTAGTAGCAGGTGTGAGTTTCCTCAGTCATCCTGTTGGTGGTGGGTCTGTCATTTCATCGATTTCAGATTGTGCGAGTGTGTGTTGCTCTATCATCCTTTTGGTGATAGTAGTCGTTGTGAGTTTGCTCCGTCATCCTTTTGTTGGTGAGTCTGTCATTTCGTCGATGTCAGATTGTGCGAGTGTTTTTCTCTATCATTCTTTTGGTGGTAGTAGCCGGTGTGAGTTTGCTCCGTCATCCTTTTGTTGGTGAGTCCGTCATTTCGTCGATGTCAGATTGTGCGAGTGTTTTTCTCTATCATTCTTTTGGTGGTAGTAGCCGGTGTGAGTTTGCTCAGTCATCCTTTTAGTGGTGGGTCGGGCATTTCATCGATGTCAGAATGTGTGAGTGTGTTTTGCTCTATCATCGTTTTGGTGGTAGTAGCCGTGTGAGTTAGCTCTGTCATCCTTTTGGCGGTGGGTCTGTCATTTCGTCAATGTCAAATTGTGCAAGTGTTTTGCTCCATTATTCGTTTAGTGGTAGTAGCCGGTGTCAGTTTGCTCTGTCATCCTTTTGGTGGTGGGTCTGTCATTTCGTCGATGTCAGATTGTGCGCTTGTTTTGCTCTATTATCCATTTGGTGGTAGTAGCCGGTGTGAGTTTGCTCCGTCATCCTTTTGGTGGTGGGTGTGTGATTTCATCGATGCTAGATTGTGCGAGTTTGTTTTGCTCTATCATCCTTTTGGTTTTAGTAGCCGTTAAGAGTTTACTCAGTCATCCTTTTGGTGGTGGGTTGGTCATTTAATCGATGTCAGATTGTACGAGTGTGTTTTTCTTTATCATCCTTTTGGTGGTAGTAGCTGGTGTGAGTTTTCTAAGTAATCCTTTTGGTGGTGGGTCTGTCATTTCATCGTTGACAGATTTTGCGAGTTTATTTTGCCCTATCGTCCTTTTGGTGATAGTAGTCGGTGTAAGTTCACTCCGTCATCCTTTTGGTGGTGGGTCTGTCATTTCGTCGATGTCAGATTGTGCGCTTGTTTTGCTCTAATATCCATTTGGTGGTAGTAGCCGGTGTGAGTTTGCTCCGTCATCCTTTTGGTGGTGGGTGTGTGATTTCATCGATGCTAGATTGTGCGAGTTTGTTTTGCTCTATCATCCTTTTGGTTTTAGTAGCCGTTAAGAGTTTGCTCAGTCATTCTTTTGGTGGTGGGTTGGTCATTTCATCGATGTCAGATTGTACGAGTGTGTTTTGCTTTATCTTCCTTTTGGTGCTAGTAGCTGGTGTGAGTTTGCTAAGTAATCCTTTTGGTGGTGGGTCTGTCATTTCATCGTTGACAGGTTTTGCGAGTTTGTTTTGCCCTAATATCCATTTGCTCTAATATCCATTTGGTGCTAGTAGCCGGTGTAAGTTCACTCCGTTATCCTTTTGGTGGTGGGCCTGTCATTTTGTCAATGTGAGATTGTGCAGTGTGATTTGCTCTATCATCCTTTTGGTGGTAGTTGCCGGTGTGAGTTTGCTCCATCATCCTTTTGGTGGTGGGTATGTGATTTCGTCGATGCTAGATTATGCGATTTTGTTTTGCTCTATCATCCTTTTGGTTTTAGTAGCCGGTATGTGTTTGCTCCGTCATCCTTTTGGTGGTGGGTCTGTCATTTCATCGATTTCAGATTGTGCGAGTGTGTGTTGCTCTATCATCCTTTTGGTGATAGTAGTCGTTGTGAGTTTGCTCCGTCATCCTTTTGTTGGTGAGTCTGTCATTTCGTCGATGTCAGATTGTGCGAGTGTTTTTCTCTATCATTCTTTTGGTGGTAGTAGCCGGTGTGAGTTTGCTCCGTCATCCTTTTATTGGTGAGTCCGTCATTTCGTCGATGTCAGCTTGTGCGAGTGTTTTTCTCTATCATTCTTTTGGTGTTAGTAGCCGGTGTGAGTTTGCTCAGTCATCCTTTTGGTGGTGGCTCGGGCATTTCATCGATGTCAGAATGTGCGAGTGTGTTTTGCTCTATCATCCTTTTGGTGGTAGTAGCCGTGTGAGTATGCTCTGTCATCCTTTTGGTGGTGGGTCCTGTCATTTCGTCGATGTCAAATTGTGCAAGTGTTTTGCTCCATCATTCGTTTAGTGGTAGTAGCCGGTGTCAGTTCGCTCTGTCATCCTTTTGGTGGTGGGTCTGTCATTTCGTCGATGTCAGATTGTGCGCTTGTTTTGCTCTATTATCCATTTGGTGGTAGTAGCCGGTTTAGTTTGCTCCGTCATCCTTTTGGTGGTGGGTGTGTGATTTCGTCGATGCTAGATTGTGCGAGTTTGTTTTGCTCTATCATCCTTTTGGTTTTAGTAGCCGTTAAGAGTTTGCTCAGTCATCCTTTTGGTGGTGGGTTGGTCATTTCATCGATGTAAGATTGTACGAGTGTGTTTTGATCTATCATCCTTTTGGTTGTAGTAGCCGGTGTGAGTTTGCTAAGTAATCCTTTTGGTGGTGGGTCTGTCATTTCATCGTTGACAGATTTTGCGACTTTGTTTTGCCCTATCGTCCTTTTGGTGATAGTAGCCGGTGTAAGTTCACTCCGTTATCCTTTTGGTGGTGGGTCTGTCATTTTGTCAATGTGAGATTGTGCAGTGTGATTTGCTCTATCATCCTTTTGTTGGTAGTTGCCGGTGTGAGTTTGCTCCATCATCCTTTTGGTAGTGGGTATGTGATTTCGTCGATGCTAGATTATGCGATTTTGTTTTGCTCCGTCATCCTTTTGGTTTTAGTAGCCGGTATGTGTTTTGCTCTATCATCCTTTTGGTGGTAGTAGCTGGTATGAGTTTTCTCAGTAATCGTTTTGGTGGTGGGTCAGTCATTTCATTGATGTCAGATTGTTCGAGTGTGTTTTTCTTTATCATCCTTTTGGTGGTAGTAGCTGGTGTGAGTTTGCTCAGTAATCCTTTTGGTGGTGGGTCTGTCATTTCATCGATGTCAGATTGTGCGAGTGTGTTTTTCTCTATCATCCTTTTGGTGATAGTAGCCGGTGTAAGTTCACTCTGTTATCCTTTTGGTGGTGAGTGTATCATTTTGTCAATGTGACATTGTGCAGTGTGTTTTGCTCTATCATCCTTTTGGTGGTAGTAGCCGTTGTGAGTTCGCTTCTTCATCCTTTTGTTGGTGGGTCTGTCATTTCATTGATTTCAGATTGTGCGAGTGTGTGTTGCTCTATCATCGTTTTGGAGATAGTAGTCTGTGTAAGTTTGCTCTATCATCCTTTTGGTGGTGAGTCTGTCATTTCGTCGATGTCTGATTGTGCCAGTGTTTTGCTCAATCATTCTTTTGGTGGTAGTAGCCAGTGTGAGTTTCCTGAGTGATCCTTTTGGTGGTGGGTCTGTCATTTCATCGATGTCAGGTTGTGTGAGGTTTTTTGCTCTATCATCAATTTGGTGGTAGTAGCTGGTGTGAGTTTTCTCAGTAATCCTTTTGGTGGTGGGTTAGTCATTTCATCGATGTCAGATTGTTCAAGTGTGTTTTGCTTTATCATCCTTTTGGTGGTAGTAGCTGGTGTGAGTTTGCTCAGTAATCCTTTTGGTGGTGGGTCTGTCATTTCATCAATGTCAGATTGTGCGAGTGTGTTTTGCTCTATCATCCTTTTGGTGGTAGTAGCTAGTGTGAGTTTGCTCAGTCATCCTTTTGGTGGTGGGTTGGTCATTTTATCGATGTCAGATTGTACGATTGTGTTTTGCTCTATCATTCTTTTGGTGGTAGTAGCGGTGTGAGTTTGCTCAGTAATCCTTTTGGTGGTGGGTCTGTCATTTAAGCGTTGACAGATTTTGCGAGTTTGTTTTGCCCTATCATCCTTTTGGTGATAGTAGTCGGTGTAAGTTCACTCTGTTATCCTTTTGGTGGTGGGTCTGTCATTTTGTTAATGTGAGATTGTGCAGTGTGTTTTGCTCTATCATCCTTTTGGTGGTAGTAGCCGTTGTGAGTTGGATCCTTCATCCTTTTGGTGGTGGGTCTGTCATTGCATCGATTTCAGATTGTGCGAGTGTGTGTTGCTCTATCATCCTTTTGGTGATAGTAGTTGGTGTGAGTTTGCTCCTTTGCTCCATCATCCTTTTGGTGGCGAGTCTGTCATTTCGTCGATGTCAGATTGTGTGAGTGTTTTTCTCTATCATTCTTTTGGTGGTAGAAGCCGGTGTGAGTTTTCTCAGTCCTCCTTTTGGTGTTGGGTCGGGCATTTTCATCGATGTCAGATTGTGCGAGTGTGTTTTGCTCTATCATCCTTTTGGTGGAAGTAGCCGTGTGAGTTATCTCTGTCATCCTTTTGGTGGTGGGTCTGTCATTTCGTCGATGTCAAATTGTGCATGTGTTTTTTCTCCATCATTCTTTTAGTGGTAGTAACCGGTGTCAGTTCGCTCTGTCATCCTTTTGGTGGTGGGTCTGTCATTTCGTCGATGTCAGATTGTACGCTTGTTTTGCTCTATCATCCATTTGGTGTTATTAGCCGGTGTCAGTTTGCCTCCGTCGTCCTTTTGGTGGTTGGTGTATGATTTCGTCGATGCTAGATTGTGCGAGTTTGTTTTGCTCTATCATCCTTTTGGTTTTAGTAGCCGTTATGAGTTTGCTCAGTCATCCTTTTGGTGGTGGTTGGTCATTTCATCGATGTCAGATTGTACGAGTGTGGTTTTGCTCTATCATCCTTTTGGTGGTAGTAGCTGGTGTGAGTTTGCTCAATAATCCTTTTGTGGTGGGTATGTGATTTCGTCGATGCTAGATTGTGCGATTTTGTTTTGCTCTATCATCCTTTTGGTTTTAGTAGCCGGTATGTGTTTGCTCCGTCATCCTTTTGGTGGTGGGTCTGTCATTTCGTCGATGTCAGATTGTGCCAGTGTTTTGCTCTATCATTCGTTTGGTGTTAGTAGCTAGTGTGAGGTTTCCTCAGTCAACATTTTGGTGGTGGGTCTGTCATTTCATCGATGTCAGATTGTGTGAGTGTGTTTTGCTCTATCCTTCTTTCGTGGTAATAGCTGGTGTGAGTTTTCTCAGTAATCCTTTTGGTGGTGGGTCAGTCATTTCATCGATGTCAGATTGTTCGAGTGTGTTTTGCTTTATCATCCTTTTTTTGGTAGTAGCTGGTGTGAGTTTGCTCAGTAATCCTTTTGGTGGTGGGTCTGTCATTTCATCAATGTCAGATTGTTTTTGCTCTATCATCCTTTTGGTGGTAGTAGCTGGTGTGAGTTTGCTCAGTAATCCTTTTGGTGGTGGGTTGGCCATTTCATCAATGTTATATTGTACGAGTGTGTTTTGCTCTATCATCCTTTTGGTGGTAGTAGCTGGTGTGAGTTTGCTCAGTAATCCTTTTGGTGGTGGGTCTGTCATTTCATTGTTGACAGATTTTGGGAGTTTGTTTTGCCCTATCATCTTTTCGTGATAGTAGCCGGTGTAAGTTCACTCCATTATTCTTTTGGTGGTGGGTCTGTCATTTTGTCAATGTGAGATTGTGCAATGTGTTTTGCTCTATCATCTTTTTGGTGGTAGTAGCCGTTGTGAGTTTGCTCCTTCATCCTTTTGGTGGTGGGTCTGTCATTTCATCGATTTCAGATTGTGCGAGTGTGTGTTGCTCTATCATCTTTTTGGTGATAGTAGTCGGTGTGAGTTAGCTCTGCCATCCTTTTGGTGGTGGGTCCGTCATTTCGTCGATGTCAAATTGTGCAAGTGTTTTTCTCCATCATTCTTTTAGTGGTAGTAGCTGGTGTCAGTTCGCTCTGTCACCCTTTGGTGGTGGGTCTGTCATTTCGTCGATGTCAGATTGTGAGATTGTTTTGCTCTATCATCCATTTGGTTGTAGTAGCCGGTGTGAGTTTGCTCCGTCATCCTTTTGGTGGTGGGTCTGTGATTTCGTCGATGCTAGATTGTGCAAGTTTCTTTTGCTCTATCATCCTTTTGGTTTTAGTAGCCGTTATGAGTTTGCTCAGTCATCCTTTTGGTGGTGGGTTTGTCATTTTATCGATGTCAGATTGTACGAGTGTGTTTTCCTCTATCATCATTTTGGTGGTAGTAGCGGTGTGAGTTTGCTCAGTAATCCTTTTGGTGGTGGGTCTGTCATTTAATCGTTGACACATTTTGCGAGTTTGTTTTTGCCCTATCATCCTTTTGATGACAGTAGCCGGTGTAAGTTCACTCCGTTATCCTTTTGATGACAGTAGCCGGTGTAAGTTCACTCCGTTATCATTTTGTCAATGTGAGATTGTGCAGTGTGTTTTGCGCTACCATCCTTTTGGTTGTAGTAGCCGTTGTGAGTTCGGTCCTTCATCCTTTTGGTGGTGGGTATGTCATTTCATCGATTTCAGATTGTGCGAGTGTGTGTTCCTCTATCGTCCTTTTGGTGATAGAAGTCGGTGTGAGTTCGCTATGTCATCCTTTTGGTGGTGAGTCTCTCATTTCGTCGATGTCAGATTGTGCGAGTGTTTTGCTCTATCATTCTTTTAGTGATAGTAGCTGGTGTGAGTTAGCTCTGTCATCCTTTTGGTAGTGGGTCTGTCATTTTGTCGATGTCAGATTGTGGGAGAGTTTTGCTCCATCATTCTTTAGAGGTTGTAGCCGGTGTGAGTTTGCTCTGTCATCCTTTGGTGGTGGTTCTGTCATTTCGTCGAAATCAGATTGTACGATTGTTTTGGTCTATCATCCATTTGGTGGTAGTAGCCGGTGTGAGTTTGCTCCATCATCCTTTTGGTGGTGGATATGTGATTTTGTCGATGCAAGATTGTGTGATTTTTTTTTGCTCTATCATCCTTTTGGTTTTAGCAGCCGGTATGAGTTTGCTCCGTCATCCTTTTGGTGGTGGGTCTGTCATTTCGTCGATGTCAGATTGTGCCAGTGTTTTGCTCTATCATTCTTTTGATGGTAGTAGCCTTTGTGAATTTTCCTCAATCATCCTTTTGGTGGTGGGTCTGTCATTTCATCCTTGTCAGATTGTGTGATTGTGTTTTGCTCTATCATCCTTTCGTGGTAGTAGCTGGTGTGAGTTTTCTCAGTAATCCTTTTGGTGGTGGGTCAGTCATTTCATCGATGTCAGATTGTTCGAGTCTGTTTTGCTTTATCATCCTTTTTTTGGTAGTAGCTGGTGTGAGTTTGCTCAGTAATCCTTTTGGTGGTGGGTCTGTCATTTCATCGATGTTAGATTGTGCGAGTGTGTTTTGCTTTATCATCCTTTTAATGGTAGTAGTTGGTGTGAGTTTGCTCAGTAATCCTTTTGGTGGTGGGTCTGTCATTTCATTGTTAACACATTTTGGGAGTTTGTTTTGCCCTATCATCCTTTTGGTGATAGTAGCCGGTGTAAGTTCACTCCGTTATTCTTTTGGTGGTGGATCTGTCATTTTGTCAATGTGAGATTGTGCAGTGTGTTTTGCTCTATCATCCTTTTGGTGGTAGTAGCCATTGTGAGTTTGCTCCTTCATCCTTTTGGTGGTGGGTCTGTCATTTCATCGATTTCAGATTGTGCGAGTGTGTGTTGCTCTATCATCTTTTTGGTGATAGTAGTCGGTGTGAGTTAGCTCTGTCATCCTTTTGGTGGTGGGTCCGTCATTTTGTTGATGTCAAATTGTGCAAGTGTTTTGCTCCATCATAATTTTAGTGGTAGTAGCTGGTGTCAGTTCGCTCTGTCATCCTTTTGGTGGTGGGTCTGTCATTTCGTCGATGTCAGATTGTGAGATTGTTTTTCTCTATCATCCATTTGGTTGTAGTAGCCGTATGAGTTTGCTTCGTCATCCTTTTGGTGGTGGGTCTGTAATTTCGTCGATGCTAGATTGTGCGAGTTTCTTTTGCTCTATCATCCTTTTGGTTTTAGTAGCCGTTATGAGTTTGCTCAGTCATCCTTTTGGTGGTGGGTTGGTCATTTTATCGATGTCAGATTGTACGAGTGTGTTTTCCTCGTATTATCCTTTTGGTGGTAGTAGCAGTGTGAGTTTGCTCAGTAATCCTTTTGGTGGTGGGTCTGTCATTTAATCGTTGACACATTTTGCGAGTTGGCTTTGCCCTATCATCCTTTTGATGACAGTAGCTGGTGTAAGTTCACTCCGTTATCCTTTTCGTGGTGGGTCTGTCATTTTGTCAATGTGAGATTGTGCAGTGTGTTTTGCGCTATCGTCCTTTTGGTTGTAGTAGCCGTTGTGAGTTCGGTCCTTCATCCTTTTGGTGGTGGGTATGTCATTTCATCGATCTCAGATTGTGCGAGTGTGTGTTGCTCTATCATCCTTTTGGTGATAGAAGTCGGTGTGAGTTCGCTTCGTCATCCTTTTGGTGGTGAGTCTGTCAATTCGTCGATGTCAGATTGTGCGAGTGTTTTGCTCTATCATTCTTTTGGTGGTAGTAGCTGGTGTGAGTTAGCTCTGTCATCCTTTTGGTAGTGGGTCTGTCATTTCGTCGATGTCAGATTGTGGGAGAGTTTTGCTCCATCATTCTTTTAGAGGTAGTAGCCGGTTGTGAGTTTGCTCCGTCATCCTTTTGGTGGTGGTTCTGTCATTTCGTCGATGTCAGATTGTGCGATTGTTTTGGTCTATCATCCATTTGGTGGTAGTAGCCGGTGTGAGTTTGCTCCATCATACTTTTGGTGGTGGGTATGTGATTTTGTCGATGCAAGATTGTGTGATTTTGTTTTGCTCTATCATCCTTTTGGTTTTTAGCAGCCGGTATGAGTTTGCTCCGTCATCCTTTTAGTGGTGGGTCTGTCATTTCGTCGATGTTGGATTGTGCCAGTGTTTTGCTCTATCATTCTTTTGATGGTAGTAGCCTGTGTGAGTTTCCTCAATCATCCTTTTGGTGGTGGGTCTGTCATTTCATCGATGTCAGATTGTGTGATTGTGTTTTGCTCTATCATCCTTTCGTGGTAGTAGCTGGTGTGAGTTTTCTTAGTAATCCTTTTGGTGGTGGGTCATTCATTTCATCGATGTCAGATTGTTCGAGTGTGTTTTGCTTTATCATCCTTTTGGTGGTAGTAGCTAGTGTGAGTTTGCTCAGTAATCCTTTTGGTGGTTGGTCTGTCATTTCATCATTGTCATATTGTGCGAGTTTGTTTTGCTCTATCATCCTTTTGGTGGTAGTAGCTGGTGTGAGTTTGCTCAGTAATCCTTTTGGTGGTGGGTCTGTCATTTTGTCAATGTGAGATTGTGCAGTGTGTTTTGTTTTGCTATATCATCCTTTTGGTGGTTGTAGCCGTTGTGAGTTCGCTCCTTCATCCTTTTGGTAAGGGGTCTGTCATTTCATCGATTTCAGATTGTGCGAGTGTGTGTTACTCTATCATCCTTTTGGTGATAGTATTCGGTGTGACTTCGCTCCGTCATGCTTTTTGGTGGTGAGTCTGTCTTTTCGTAGATGTCAGATTGTGCGAGTGTTTTGCTCTATAATTCTTTTGGTGGTAGTATCCGGTGTGAGTTTACTCAGTCATCCTTTTGGTGGTGTGTCTTCCATTTCATCGATGTCAGATTGTGCGAGTGTGTTTTGCTTTATCATCCTTTTGGTGGTAGTAGCCGGTGTGAGTTAGCCCTGTCATCCTTTTTGTAATGGGTATGACATTTAGTCGATGTTAGATTCTGCGAGTGTTTTGCTCCATCATTCTTTTAGTGGTAGTAGCCGGTGTGAGTTTGCTCTGTTATCCTTTTGGTGGTGGGTCTGTCATTTCGTCGATGTCAGATTGTGCGAGTTTGTTTTTCTCTATCATCCTTTTGGTGGTAGTAGCCGGTGTGAGTTAGCTCTGTTATTCTTTTGGTGGTGGGTCTGTCATTTCGTAGATGTCAGATTGTGCGAGTGTTTTGATCCATCGTTATTTTAGTGGTAGTAGCCGGTGTGAGTTTGCTCCGTCATCCTTTTGGTGGTGGGTCTGTCATTTCGTCGATGTCAGATTGTGCCAGTGTTTTGCTCTATCATTCTTTTGATGGTAGTAGCCGGTGTGAGTTTCCTCAATCATCCTTTTGGTGGTGGGTCTGTCATTTCATCGATGTCAGATTGTGTGATTGTGTTTTGCTCTATCATCCTTTCGTGGTAGTAGCCGTTGTGAGTTCACTCCTTCATCCTTTTGGTGGTGGGTCTGTTAATTCATCGATTTTAGATTATGCGAGTGTGTGTTACGCTAACATCCTTTTGGTGATAGTATTCGGTGTGATTTCGCTCCGTCATGCTTTTTGTGGTGAGTCTGTCTTTTTGTAGATGTCAGATTGTGCGAGTGTTCTGCTCTATAATTCTTTTGGTGGTAGTAGCCGGTGTGAGTTTACTCAGTCATCCTTTTGGTGGTGTGGTCTGCCATTTCATTGATGTCAGATTGTGCCAGTGTGTTTTGCTCTATCATCCTTTTGGTGGTAGTAGCCGGTGTGAGTTAGCCTGTCATCCTTTTGGTAGTGGGTCTGTCATTTCGTCGATGTCAGATTGTGTGAATGTTTTGCTCCACCATTCTTTTAGTGGTAGTAGCCGGTGTGAGTTCGCTCCGTCATCCTTTTGGTGGTGGGTCTGTCATTTCGTCGATGTCAGATTGTGCGATTGTTTTGCTCTATCATCGATTTGGTGGTAGTAGCCGGTGTGAGTTTGCTCCGTCATCCTTTTGGTGGTGGGTCAGTGATTTCGTCGATGCTAGATTGTGCGAGTTTGTTTTGCCCTATCATCCTTTTAGTTTTACTAGCCAGTATGAGTTTGCTCCGTCATCCTTTTAATGGTGGGTTTGTCATTTCATCGATGGTCAGATTGTGCAAGTGTGTTTTGCTCTATCATGCTTTTGGTGGAGGTAGTTGGTGTGAGTTTGCTCAGTAATCCTTTTGGTGGTGAGTCTGTCATTTCATCGATGTCAAATTGTGCGAGTTATTTTGCTCTATCATCCTTTTGGTGAGACTAGCCAGTGTGAGTTCACTCCGTCATCCTTTTGGTGGTGGGTCTGTCATTTCGTCGATGTCAGATTATGCGATTGTGTTTTGCTCTATCATGCTTTAGGTGGTAGTAGCTGTTGTGAGTTTGCTCCGTCATCCTTTTGGTGGTGGGTCTTTCATTTCTTCGATTTCATATTGTGCGACTGTGTGTTGCTCTATCATTCTTTTGGTGGTAGTAACTAGTGTGAGTTTGCTCTGTCATCCTTTTGGTGTTGGGA
>CAWUDS030004733.1:57500-62500 GCA_963859935.3 Lathyrus sativus | reverse complement strand
ACAAACGCGCACACACATTTTTACACGCACACACACACGTACGCGCGCACACACATTTTTACACTCAAACACAGACACACAGACACACACACACAAACACGAGCGTGCGCGCGCACTCTCACACACAAACACGCACTTGCGCACACACTCACACACACGCACGCACACACACAGACATGCACAAACGAACAAACACGCACGCGCGCACACATTAACACACGCACACACACACACACGCACACACACACACACACGCACGCACACACAAACACGCACGCGCGCACACACTCACACACACACACACGCACACACAGACATGCACACACACACAAACACAAACGCGCACACACATTTTTACACGCACGCACACACACACGTACGCTCGCACACACATTTTTACAGCTCACACACAGACACACACACACACAGACACACACACACACACACACACACACACACACGAGCGTGCGCGCGCACTCTCACACACAAACACGCACTTGCGCACACACTCACACACACGCACGCACACACACAGACATGCACACGCGCACAAACACACACAAACACACAAACACGTACGCGCGCCCACACACATTCACACACGCGCGCGCACACACTCACACACAAACACGCACGTGCGCACACACTCTCACACACGCACGCACACACACAGACATGCACACACGCACAAACATGCACGCGCGCACACATTAGCACAAGCACACACACACGCACCCACACATGTACGCGCACACAAACAAACACGCTCGCGCGCACACACACACACACACAAACACGCACGCGCACACACACACACACACACGCTCACACGCACACACACACACACGCGCGTGCACACACTCACACACAAACACGCACGCGCGCACGCACTCACATACACGCACACACACACATACATGCACACACACACAAACACGCACGCGCACACACATTTTTACACGCACACACACGCACGCGCGCGCACACCCACACACACACACTCACACAGAGACACACACACACACACACACACACACACACACACACACACACACGATCGCGCGCGTACTCTCACACACAAACACGCAAGCACGCACACACACACACAAACACGCACGTGCGCACTCTCACGCACACACGCACGCGCGCACATACAAACACGCGCGCGCACACACACGCACAAACACACACACACACACACACACACACACACACACACATACGCTCGCGCGCACACACATACGCTCGCGCGCACACACATACGCACGCGCGCACACACAAAAACATACACACGCGCACGCGCACACACACACACACTCACACACAAACACGCACGCGCGCACACACTCACACACACGCACGCACAAACACGGACATGCACACACACACAAACACGCACGCGCACACACATTCAGACACGCACACACACATGCACGCACCCACGCGCGTACACACAAACACGCACACGCTCATAAGCACACACACACACACACACACAGACACACAGACACACACACACACGCACACACACACTCACACACAAACCCGCACGCTCACACACACACACGCAGGCGCGCACACAATCACACACACACACGCGCGCGCACACACTCACACACAAACGCGCACCCGCGCGCACACACTCCCACACACGCACACACACACAAACATGCACACACACACAAACACACACGCGCGCACAGATTCGCACACGCACATACACACGCACACACACAAACACACACGCGCGACACACAAAAATGCACGCGCGCGCACACACACACACACGCGCACCCCCCCCCCCCACACACACACACACAAACACACAGAAACACGCGCGCGCACACACACTCACACCTAAACACGCGCGCGCGTACACACTCACACACTCGCGCACACACACACAGACATGCACACACACACAAACACGCACGCGCACACTCATTCACACACGCACACACACACACACACGCACACACACACACACGCGCGCACACACAAACATGCACGCGCACACACACGCGCACACACAAACACGAGCGCGCGCGTATTCTCACACACAAACACGCACGCGCGCACACACGCTCGCACACACACAGACATGCACACACGAACAAACACGCACGCGCGCACACATTAACACACGCACACACACACGCACGCACACACACACACACACGCACGCGTGCACACACAAACACACACGCACGCACACACAGACATGCACACACACACAAACACAAACGCGCACACACATTTTTACACGCACACACACACACACACGTACGCGCGCACACACATTTTTACACTCACACACAGACACACACACACACACACAGACACACACACACACACACACGAGCGTGCGCGCGCACTCTCACACACAAACACGCACTTGCGCACACACTCACACACACGCACGCACACACACAGACATGCACACGCGCACAAACACACACACACACACAAACACGTACGCGCGCCCACACACATTCACACACGCGCGCGCACACACTCACACACAAACACGCACGCGCGCACACACTCTCACACAAGCACGCCCACACACATACATGCACACACGCACAAACATGCACGCGCGCACACATTAGCACAAGCACACACACACGCACCCACACATGCACGCGCACACAAACAAACACGCTCGCGCGCGCGCACACACATACACACACACAAACACGCACGCGCACACACACACACACACGCTCACACGCACACACACACGCGCGTGCACACACTCACACACAAACACGCACGCGCGCACACACTCACATACACGCACACACACACACATACATGCACACACACACAAACACGCACGCGCACACACATTTTTACACGCACAAACACGCACGCGCGCGCACACACACACACACTCACACAGAGACACACACACACAGACACACACACACAGACACACACACACACACACACACACACGATCGCGCGCGTACTCTCACACACAAACACGCAAGCGCGCACACACACACACACACACACACACACACACACAAACACGCACACGCGCACTCTCACGCACACACGCACGCGCGCACACACAAACAAGCGCGCGCACACACACGCACAAACACACACACACACACACACACACACATGCGCGCGCTCGCGCGCACGCGCGCACACACAAACACATACACACGCGCGCGCACACACACACACACTCACACACAAACACGCACGCGCGCACACACTCACACACACGCACGCACAAACACGGACATGCACACACACACAAACACGCACGCGCACACACATTCAGACACGCACACACACATGCACGCACGCACGCTCGTACACACAAACACGCACGCGCTCATAAGCACACACACACACACACACACACACACACACACACACACGCACACACACTCACACACAAACCCGCACGCGCACACACACACACGCACGCGCGCACACAATCACACACACACACACACACACACACGCGCGCACACACTCACACGCAAACGCGCGCACGCGCGCACACACTCTCACACACGCACACACACACACAAACACGCACGCGCGCACAGATTCGCACACGCACATACACACGCACACACACACACACACGCACGCGCGACACACAAAAACGCACGCGCGAGCACACAAACACACACACACAAAAACACGTACGCGCGCACACACGCGCACGCGCGCGCCCCCCCCCCCCCCCCCCCACACACACACACAGACACGCGCGCGCGTGCACACACACTCACACCCAAACACGCGCGCGCGTACACACTCACACACTCGCACACACACACACACACAGACATGCACACACACACAAACACGCACGCGCACACTCATTCACACACGCACACGCACACACACACGCACACACGCACGCGCGCACACAAAAACATGCACGCGCACACACACGCGCACACACACACACACGAGCGCGCGCGCGTATTCTCACACACGAACACGCACGCGCCCACACACGCATGCACACACACAGACATGCACACGTGCACAAACACACACACACACACACACACACACGCGCACATACACTCTTAAACAAACACGCACGGGCGCACACACTCACACACACGCACGCACACACACAGACATGCACACACACACAAACACGCACGCGCACACACATTTAGACACGCACACACACACACACGCACACACACACGCACGCGCGCATACACCAACACGCACGCGCGCGCATACTCACACAAACGCACACACACAGACATGCACACGCGCACAAACACACACACACACAAACACGCACGCGCGCACAGACACCCACGCACGCGCGCACGCACTGACACACATACGCGCGCACACACTCACACACAAACACGCACGCGCGCACACACGGACACACACACACATACATGCACACACACAAACACGCACGCGCGCACACATTCACACACGCACACACACACACACGCGCCACACACAAATACGCACGCGCGCGCACTCACACACACACACACACACACACACACACACACACACGCACGCGCATGCACACACTCACACAAAAACACGCACACGCGCATACACACACACACACACAGACATGCACACACACACACAAGCACGCACGCGCACACATATTCACACACGCACACACACACGCACGCACATACACACGCACGCGCGCACACACAAACACGCACGCGCGCATACACACACACACAAACACACACACACACGCACAAACACACACACACACAAACGAGAGCACGCGCGCACTCTCACACACAAACACGCACACACAAACACACACTCACACACACATACACACACACACACACAAACACGCACGCGCACACACACACACACACACAAACATGCACGCGCGTACACACACACACACACACAGACACACACATAAACACGCACGTGCGCACACACACACATACACACACACACACACGCACACACACACACACACACAAACACGCACGCGCGCACACACT
>CAWUDS030004733.1:27500-40000 GCA_963859935.3 Lathyrus sativus | reverse complement strand
ACGCGCACCCCCCCCCCCCCCCCCCCCCCACACACACACACACACACAAACACACAGAAACACGCGCGCGCAGACACACTCACACCTAAACACGCGCGTGCGTACACACTCACACACTCGCGCACACACACACACAGACATGCACACACACACAAACACGCACGCGCATACTCATTCACACACGCACACACACACACGCACACACACACGCACGCGCGCACACACAAACATGCACGCGCACACACACGCGCACACACAAACACGAGCGTGCGCGTATTCTCACACACAAACACGCACGCACGCACACACGCAGCACACACACAGACATGCACACACGAACAAACACGCACGCGCGCACACATTAACACACGCACACACACACGCACACACACACACACACACGCACGCACACACAAACACGCACGCGCGCACACACTCACACACACACACACACGCACACACAGACATGCACACACACACAAACACAAACGCGCACACACATTTTTACACGCACGCACACACACACGTACGCGCGCACACACATTTTTACACTCACACACAGACACACACACACACACACAGACACACACACACACACACACACACACACACACACACACGAGCGTGCGCGCGCACTCTCTCACACAAACACGCACTTGCGCACACACTCACACACACGCACGCACACACACAGACATGCACACGCGCACAAACACACACACACACACACAAACACGTACGCGCGCCCACACACATTCACACACGCGCGCGCACACACTCACACACAAACACGCACGTGCGCACACACTCTCACACACGCACGCACACACACAGACATGCACACACGCACAAACATGCACGCGCGCACACATTAGCACAAGCACACACACACGCACCCACACATGCACGCGCACACAAACAAACACGCTCGCGCGCACACACACACACACACACACACACACACAAACACGCACGCGCACACACACACACACACGCTCACACGCACACACACACGCGCGTGCACACACTCACACACAAACACGCACGCGCGCACGCACTCACATACACGCACACACACACATACATGCACACACACACAAACACGCACGCGCACACACATTTTTACACGCACACACACGCACGCGCGCGCACACCCACACACACACTCACACAGAGACGCACACACACACAGACACACACACACAGACACACACACACACACAATCGGGCGCGTACTCTCACACACAAACACGCAAGCACGCACACACTCTCACACACACACACACATACAAACATGCACACACACACAAACACGCACGCGCGCACACATTCGCACACGCACACACACACACACGCACGCGCGACACACAAAAACGCACGCACACACACACACACACACACACACACACACACACACATACAAACAAGCACGCGCGCACACACGCACACGCACGCGCACCCCCCCCCCCCCCCCCCCCCCCCACACACACACACACACAAACACACAGAAACACGCGCGCGCAGACACACTCACACCTAAACACGCGCGTGCGTACACACTCACACACTCGCGCACACACACACACAGACATGCACACACACACAAACACGCACGCGCATACTCATTCACACACGCACACACACACACGCACACACACACGCACGCGCGCACACACAAACATGCACGCGCACACACACGCGCACACACAAACACGAGCGTGCGCGTATTCTCACACACAAACACGCACGCACGCACACACGCACGCACACACACAGACATGCACACACGAACAAACACGCACGCGCGCACACATTAACACACGCACACACACACGCACACACACACACACACGCACGCACGCACACACAAACACGCACGCGCGCACACACTCACACACACACACACACGCACACACAGACATGCACACACACACAAACACAAACGCGCACACACATTTTTACACGCACGCACACACACACGTACGCGCGCACACACATTTTTACACTCACACACAGACACACACACACACAGACACACACACACACACACACACACACACACACACACACACGAGCGTGCGCGCTGAGACAGCCTATGTCCCATTAGTGGAATTCTAATGAAACCTTATAAAAATACAGAAAAATTTGAAATTTTTAAAGGACAATACTTAATTATTTAAAAACATACTGTTTCACATACATATGCTTCAAATATATTTTACAGAGTTTGACACCGTTAAGACTAGCGGCCTTGCCACATAGATAAAACATAAAATAAAAGTACAGAAAGGAAACCAAAAAGAAAGCATACCAAAAGGGACCTCCTAAGTCCAACAAGACTGACACTTATACTGACTGTAGTAGTAGGGATGTGATTAGCGTTTGACAAAACACTAACAGCTCCCAATCTAGATGTTATAGTAACACATCTCCACGTCACTTCATATCCTTTCCTTCTGAGTTGTCGGGAAGTACGCAAGATTCGAGCTCATCGTCTGATCGTCATAAAATAATCCAAAATGCAAAACAAAAATGACACAGGGCTAAGATTCATGTACAAGTTTAAAAGTGGGAATGAATGTGTAAAATAATAATATATATGGAAACCATATTTATACAAACAAGCGTATCTTATACCCACAATTACATATACTTTATTTATTCTAATGCATCCCTGAACTATATGCTGACTCAGGCCACTAAACGCTGTCAATGATATCTATCCCATTTACCAAGATCAGATATCACTAGACCACATGCCACCAACGTACTCCCAATTACCAAGAGCTACGCCACCTAACTTCACATGGAGCCTAGGTGTTATAAGTCGATCGTCCCTGAGAATTCAGGCCAAGAACCTTGTCTTGCCTAGCATGCATAGATAATAATCCCCGTCGGGATTGCAGGCGACTGATCAACCTCGTGCGTCCCATACCGCACGGCGGTGGACTTACACATTCCTTAATGCAAGTCTATATGATCACTCACTCATCTTGTGGCAACTCTTAGCCATAAGTATTAAGTTAATAATGGGGAATTATCGTATCAACTTTTCAAGTTATACTTATTATCTAGATACTTAGGTTGAGTACCAAATCCATCCAATGTCTTGCCATATTTGATCTTTGTCCTTACATAATAAGTTCAGTTTGTATAATGGGTAATTGTATGGTTAACTTCCCAGGTAAGAGAGGTGGACTGTAAACGGCATAGTCGACCAAGTCTTTCCTTAGCCAGAACCCAACCAAATATAACTACTCATTGTATCCAACTTTCCTTATGTTAATGGGGATCAATTACTTAATATCTAGCAATGTTTTTCTCTCATTAACCGATTATTTCCTTAATCTATCAATCACAATCATTCAAGTATAAATAAAATAAACAATTATAAAATTAACCGAATAATGCAAGCACAATACAATACCAAATTGTCAAAGATTATTCCTATGATAATTAATTAAGGCCGGCGTAACCTCGCCTAGTGATTTGTGAAAATCATTATTTGAGAATAGGCTCTCCTTAATTATTTATCGCTAGTAGGGCTTAGGTCACCACTACACACATATATATTAAGTTATTTTACGCTAACCGTCCCAATCGTATACGAAATCTTGCCCCCACCTTTTGTTGAGTGTTGTTGAAAGTCCACAAGTGTTGTCTTCGATCTTTGCCAAGAACCGATTACTTATGAAAATGATTTGGGCAGAACTTTGACGTATAAAACTCCCTTGAAACTTTAGAAGAACTTTTACCACAAAATACTCTAAAGGTTACGAACCGATATCGTGGGAACTTCGATAACTAAAACTAATATTGCTATATGAAGAAATTAGAGAAGGAAAGAAGTAAAGAAGTAAGAAAGATGATTTGTGAATGAATGAATGAAAATGGGGTGGAAGAGACCCCTATTTATACTAGTTGTAAAATATTAAAATAACATAATTTATCATCTTTTGCCCATACCTTCCAACTTTTCAACTCTTGCTAGTAAATATGTCTCTATCAAATATTTACTAATCTTTCATCAATAGTGCTTTAGGTGTTCTAGTATGACTTTGTGAAAATAATTTATGACAAAGGTATGGGAGCTTGATTTCATGACATAATATTATGTAGGATATTAATAGAAAATGAGATATATATTTCTTTTATAAAAAGTAAAATGTTAATAATATTAATAATAATAAAAATAGTAAAAAGGATAGTTATTTGATATTTTTATTGTCTTAAGATTATTTTATTTATTAATTGGTTTATAGAGTAAAATGATAATATTCAAATAAAATAAAATCAATTAATAATAACAAAACAAGAACAACAATAATGATAATAATAATATGAATAATTAATTAACTTAAAGTTAAGGGTTTTAAGTACCAATTTAAATTTCAAAGTTTAGTTTATAAAATGAAACGATGATATTCAAATTGAAGAATAAAAGTAATAAATATAAAAAGTAATTAATTAATAAATTAATTATTATAAGTGTTAGTTTCAACATTTAATTTTTAATAACTAGCATTGTTAAAATCTCAAATCTAACTAGATATATTATTTAGTGTATGGAAAAATTAGGATGTTACATTACCACCCCCCTTAAAAGAAATTTCGTCCTCGAAATTTAGCGTACCTAAAACATATGTGGATACTTCTGACGCATGTCTTCTTCTCTTTCCCAAGTAGAATCACCAGTTACATCATCCCACACGACTCTAACCAATGGTATTTGCTTTCCACGAAGTTCTTTAATACGATGATCTAAGATCTTGACAGGTATAGCCTCATATTCCAAATTATCTCTAAGTTCCACAGTTTCAGGCTCAATGACATGTGAAGGGTCCGGATAATACTTCCTCAGTTGTGATACATGAAATACATCATGAAGATTAGACAAGTTTGGCGGCAAAGCAATGTGATACGCTACAGGTCCAATCCGCCGTAGAATTTGAAAAGGCCCGATAAACCTTGGTGTTAACTTCCTAGTTTTGATTGCTCGTGCAATTCCCGCCCTAGGAGTTACCCTAATGAACACGTGATCTCCTGCCTCGAACTCCAAAGGTCTTCTCCTCTTATCATTATAACTCTTTTGACGGTCCTGTGCTGCCTTCATTTTTTCTCTAATAAGTTTAACCTGATCTGTCGTTTGTTGCACGAATTCTGAACCCAATATTTTATTTTCTCCAACCTCATACCAACATAAAGGTGTACGACACTTTCTTCCGTATAATGCTTCATATGGAGCCATGCCGATACTTGAGTGAAAACTATTGTTGTAAGTAAACTCAATCAATGGTAAGAACTCGTCCCAACTTCCTTTGTGTTCAAGAGCACAAGCTCTCAACAAATCCTCTAACGATTGAATCGTCCTCTCAGACTGGCCATCCGTTTGGGGATGATAAGCTGAACTTAACCTCAGTTTTGTTCCTAACTCTAAATGCAACTGATGCCAAAAATTTGATGTGAATCTGGGATCTCTATCACTGACTATACTTGAAGGTATTCCATGCAATCTAACAATCTCCTTTACATATACCTGAGCTAGTCTCTCTAATTTAAACGTCTGGTTGATGGGAATGAAATGTGCACTCTTTGTCAACCTATCAATGATCACCCAAATTGCATCATGTTGTTTCTGAGTCTTAGGCAAAGCGGTTACAAAATCCATGGCTATTCCGTCCCACTTCCACTCTGGAATATCTAAAGGTTGTAGCAATCCGGCTGGCTTCTGATGTTCAATCTTTGCCTTCTGACATACCAAGCAACTTTGAACATATTCTGCTATATGTCTCTTCATTCCAACCCACCAAAACATTTTCTTCAAGTCTTGATACATCTTTGTGGCTCCTGGATGAAAACTCAACTTACTTTTGTGGCCCTCTTCCAAAATCAACTTTTGAATATCCTGATTTTGAGGTACACACAACCTTTCTTTAAACCTTAGGATTCCATCACTCCTTATGTTAAACTCTCCATTTTGACCATTTCTTATATTTTCCTTTATGCTCACTAGACGGTCATCAAGTTGTTGTTCATCTTTGATCCATTTCAGAAATTCATTAGACACGACAATAGCGCCTATGAATATACTTCCTTCATTGTGATGTACTCCTAAGTTTAAATCCACGAATTTGTCAATCAACTCTTCTTCCTTCAACATCATTGCAGATACATGAAGTTTCTTTCGACTCAAAGCGTCTGCTACAACATTGGCCTTTCCGGGATGATATTGCAACTCAAAATCATAGTCCTTCAAGAATTCCATCCAGCGCCTTTGTCTCATGTTTAAATCTTTCTGATCAAATAAATGCTTCAGGCTTTTGTGATCACTTAACACAGTGAACTTTGATCCATAAAGATAATGCCTCCAAATCTTTAAGGCAAACACAATTGCCGCTAACTCTAGGTCGTGAGTTGGGTAGTTCCTCTCATGCACCTTCAATTGTCTTGATGCATAAGCTATCACTTTCCTTTCTTGCATCAACACACACCCAAGACCTTGATATGACGCATCACAATACACATCAAAATTTCCTAATGGGTCTGGTAAGATGAGTATTGGTGATGAAGTCAATCTTTCCTTTAGCTTCTGAAAACTTTCTTCACACTCTTTAGTCCATTCAAAGTTTTTACCTTTCCTCGTTAACTGAGTCATGGGCAAAGCGATCTTTGAAAATCCTTCAATGAACCTCCGATAATATCCAGCTAGTCCAAGAAAACTTCGAATCTCGCCAACATTCTTTGGACTCTCCCACTTTGTTATTGCTTCGACTTTACTTGGGTCTACTGCAATACCTTCTTTACTAATTACATGACCAAGAAATTGTACCTCCTTCAACCAAAATTCACATTTCGAGAATTTCGCGTACAATTGAAGGTCCTTTAATATCTGTAGCACAATTCTCAAATGTTCTCTGTGCTCTACCTCATTCTTGGAATAAATCAGAATGTCATCAATGAAAACTACAACAAATTGATCTAAGTATGACCTAAAGATCCTATTCATGTAATCCATGAATACTGCTGGAGCATTAGTCAAACCAAATGGCATAACTAAGTACTCATAGTGTCCATAACGGGATCTAAAAGCTGTTTTTGGAATATCATCTTCCTTCACCCTGATCTGATGATATCCAGACTTCAAGTCAATCTTTGAGAATACTGATGCTCCTTTTAACTGATCCATCAAGTCGTCGATTCTAGGCAAAGGATACTTGTTTTTCACAGTGGCTTTATTGAGTTGTCTGTAATCCACACAAAGTCTAGAAGAACCATCCTTCTTCTTCACAAACAAGATTGGAGCTCCCCATGGCGATACACTTGGTCTAATAAATTCTTTCTCTAACATCTCGTCTAATTGTTTCTTTAACTCCGCAAGCTCTGAGGGTGACATTCGATAAGGAGATATAGAAATTGGTCCAGTTCCTGGAACCAAGTCTATAGAAAATTCCACTTCCCTAACCGGTGGTAAACCTGGAACTTCTTCTGGAAAGACTTCCGGGAATTCACAGACTACGGGAAAATTTTCCACACTAGGGGTTTCTCCTACTGACATGGAGAATAGCATCATAAAACTTTGAGTGAGGGTTTCAGCTTTGCTGATTTCTCCACTATCTTCTCCAAATGTAAAAATTTTCTCCTTGCATCTCAAGTTGACATCGTTGGCTGATAACCAATCCATTCCTAAGATGACATCTAGGTCTTGTAGCGGGAGTACCACAAGATCTACTAAGAATCTTCTATTTTCTAAGATTATTGGACAGTCTACACAGACTGAATAAGTTACCATTCTTTCTCCCGAGGGAGTTGTGATAGTCAACTTATAATCGTGATCAACAATTTCGAATCCCAAAAATTCAGCACAAGAGGTAGATATAAAAGAATGTGTAGCTCCTGAATCGAATAAAACTGATACCAACTTATCTCCAATTAAACACATACCTTGAATTAACCCAGCTGACTTTGAGATCTCAGCTCCTCTAATTGTAAATACTCTTCCTGTGGTTGGCTTATTTTGATTCTGAGGTCTCTGACCAACACTTGGGCCTCCATTTCTTGCTCTCCCTATGTTGTTATTGTTTATTAGGCCGCTCCTCTGGCCTGTTGGTTGACTTTGTCCTTGGGGACAATCTTTGAGAAAGTGGCCTTTCTGACCACAGCGAAAACAAGTTCCAATATTTCTATTTGGACAATCTTTGTTAAGATGTGCCCCTCCACAGCTGTAACACTTGAACATTAACCTTCTAGAATCCTGGTTATGATAAGGTGTAGGCCTTTGATATGGCCTACCCCCTCGTTGGATTCTTCCTCCGTGGCCTCGGTTAAAGTGGCCCTTGTGATTGTTGTTTTGGGTTGATCCTCCTGATCCATATTGATTCTTCCTATTGTCAATCCCTTCCAACTCCAGACACCTTTCTACTAGCTCACCAAAGCGCATAATATGCAGAGGTAAAACTGCCCTCTGGATATCATATTTCAATCCATCTTGATACTTTTCACACATCCATTCTTCCCTTGGATGCAAGCGGTAAAACTCAGAATACTTTAGCAAGGATTCAAACTTCCTAGTATATTCTCCCACCGTCATCACACCTTGACGTAGATTCTGAAATTCTCTCTCCTTCTCTTTCCTACATAACTTTGGAAAATACTTCCCCAAAAATTCTTCTTTGAACAAGGTCCAATTGATTTCTCTTCCTTCCTCTTCCAATAATCTATACTTTCCTCTCCACCAAGCTTCAGCATCGCCTGTCAGCATGAATGTTGCATAACCAACCCTTCTATTCTCTCTACAGTGAGTGAAAGAAAATATCTTCTCCATTTCTTGCAACCATTTCTCAGCACCCTCCGGATTAAAGTCACCACCAAACTGTGGTGGTTTTCCTTTCAGAAACGAGTTCAATCCTGTATCCTCATGCACCATTTCCCTTTGTTGTTGCTGAAAGAGTTGATGATCTCGAGTGATTTGCAGGATTTGAGCATTTTGTTGTGTTTGAACTAACACAGCTGCAGCAAGTTCACGAACATCTCGAGTGTCAGCTTGAGAGTTCGTTCCAGTTTGGGAATGATCTTCTCGTCCAATGGGAATGGTAGGTGCTCCTTCAGGAGTAACTTCATCACTCGCATTCCTACGTATACCTCTAGTAGTGCCTCTAGCAGCACTCCTACCACGCCTCGCACCTCTGACGTTCTGAACCATAACTTCCTGAAAAGGAATAGTTATTAGGTTCAATCATTCACAAGACATAAAGAACATAACAATTATGTATATTTATATCCCAATGAATGATTCATCGATAAGGATTTTTATCAAGTCTCCCACAGGCAAGGGATAATTGTGTCTAAAATGTTGAATTAATATCTTAAATATAACTAGAATTCAGGAAAACATAATCAACATTTAATGTATAAACAAAAATGTATCAATTTATTTAATAACAACGATTACAAAAATCGTGACCATGTCTCATTCAAAAACCTCTACTTGTAAACCAAGCTAAGACTAATAGTGGTAAAACTATAATTATCATTATTGCTACGAAATCTTTACCTAATTCTTCATGCTTGATGATACCAATAACAAACAAAATAATGACAAGAAGAGTGATGAATAAAAGAAAGGATTTAGCCATTTGAAAGGTATAGATAAATATTTAGGAATTGATATGAAAATAATGGATGGGTGTGAAGTATTTATAAAGTGAATTTTGTGAAGTGTCCGTTACGTTACCGTTGGGTTTGTGACCGTTGGGGAGGAAAAATAAAGTGTGCTAAATAAGTTTCCTAGACCATTATACTAGAAGGCTCTCAAGATGAAGACTCAATGCACAGAAGAAAAGTTATCATCCAGTTTGGAATCCAACTTGATACAGTCAGTATAATTCTAGACACTTACGGTCCGAGCTGAATCGACCAGCTCTGATACCATTAAATGAGACAGCCTATGTCCCATTAGTGGAATTCTAATGAAACCTTATAAAAATACAGAAAAATTTGAAATTTTTAAAGGACAATACTTAATTATTTAAAAACATACTGTTTCACATACATATGCTTCAAATATATTTTACAGAGTTTGACACCGTTAAGACTAGCGGCCTTGCCACATAGATAAAACATAAAATAAAAGTACAGAAAGGAAACCAAAAAGAAAGCATACCAAAAGGGACCTCCTAAGTCCAACAAGACTGACACTTATACTGACTGTAGTAGTAGGGATGTGATTAGCGTTTGACAAAACACTAACAGCTCCCAATCTAGATGTTATAGTAACACATCTCCACGTCACTTCATATCCTTTCCTTCTGAGTTGTCGGGAAGTACGCAAGATTCGAGCTCATCGTCTGATCGTCATAAAATAATCCAAAATGCAAAACAAAAATGACACAGGGCTAAGATTCATGTACAAGTTTAAAAGTGGGAATGAATGTGTAAAATAATAATATATATGGAAACCATATTTATACAAACAAGCGTATCTTATACCCACAATTACATATACTTTATTTATTCTAATGCATCCCTGAACTATATGCTGACTCAGGCCACTAAACGCTGTCAATGATATCTATCCCATTTACCAAGATCAGATATCACTAGACCACATGCCACCAACGTACTCCCAATTACCAAGAGCTACGCCACCTAACTTCACATGGAGCCTAGGTGTTATAAGTCGATCGTCCCTGAGAATTCAGGCCAAGAACCTTGTCTTGCCTAGCATGCATAGATAATAATCCCCGTCGGGATTGCAGGCGACTGATCAACCTCGTGCGTCCCATACCGCACGGCGGTGGACTTACACATTCCTTAATGCAAGTCTATATGATCACTCACTCATCTTGTGGCAACTCTTAGCCATAAGTATTAAGTTAATAATGGGGAATTATCGTATCAACTTTTCAAGTTATACTTATTATCTAGATACTTAGGTTGAGTACCAAATCCATCCAATGTCTTGCCATATTTGATCTTTGTCCTTACATAATAAGTTCAGTTTGTATAATGGGTAATTGTATGGTTAACTTCCCAGGTAAGAGAGGTGGACTGTAAACGGCATAGTCGACCAAGTCTTTCCTTAGCCAGAACCCAACCAAATATAACTACTCATTGTATCCAACTTTCCTTATGTTAATGGGGATCAATTACTTAATATCTAGCAATGTTTTTCTCTCATTAACCGATTATTTCCTTAATCTATCAATCACAATCATTCAAGTATAAATAAAATAAACAATTATAAAATTAACCGAATAATGCAAGCACAATACAATACCAAATTGTCAAAGATTATTCCTATGATAATTAATTAAGGCCGGCGTAACCTCGCCTAGTGATTTGTGAAAATCATTATTTGAGAATAGGCTCTCCTTAATTATTTATCGCTAGTAGGGCTTAGGTCACCACTACACACATATATATTAAGTTATTTTACGCTAACCGTCCCAATCGTATACGAAATCTTGCCCCCACCTTTTGTTGAGTGTTGTTGAAAGTCCACAAGTGTTGTCTTCGATCTTTGCCAAGAACCGATTACTTATGAAAATGATTTGGGCAGAACTTTGACGTATAAAACTCCCTTGAAACTTTAGAAGAACTTTTACCACAAAATACTCTAAAGGTTACGAACCGATATCGTGGGAACTTCGATAACTAAAACTAATATTGCTATATGAAGAAATTAGAGAAGGAAAGAAGTAAAGAAGTAAGAAAGATGATTTGTGAATGAATGAATGAAAATGGGGTGGAAGAGACCCCTATTTATACTAGTTGTAAAATATTAAAATAACATAATTTATCATCTTTTGCCCATACCTTCCAACTTTTCAACTCTTGCTAGTAAATATGTCTCTATCAAATATTTACTAATCTTTCATCAATAGTGCTTTAGGTGTTCTAGTATGACTTTGTGAAAATAATTTATGACAAAGGTATGGGAGCTTGATTTCATGACATAATATTATGTAGGATATTAATAGAAAATGAGATATATATTTCTTTTATAAAAAGTAAAATGTTAATAATATTAATAATAATAAAAATAGTAAAAAGGATAGTTATTTGATATTTTTATTGTCTTAAGATTATTTTATTTATTAATTGGTTTATAGAGTAAAATGATAATATTCAAATAAAATAAAATCAATTAATAATAACAAAACAAGAACAACAATAATGATAATAATAATATGAATAATTAATTAACTTAAAGTTAAGGGTTTTAAGTACCAATTTAAATTTCAAAGTTTAGTTTATAAAATGAAACGATGATATTCAAATTGAAGAATAAAAGTAATAAATATAAAAAGTAATTAATTAATAAATTAATTATTATAAGTGTTAGTTTCAACATTTAATTTTTAATAACTAGCATTGTTAAAATCTCAAATCTAACTAGATATATTATTTAGTGTATGGAAAAATTAGGATGTTACACGCGCGCACTCTCTCACACAAACACGCACTTGCGCACACACTCACACACACGCACGCACACACAC
>CAWUDS030004732.1:5000-29940 GCA_963859935.3 Lathyrus sativus | reverse complement strand
TTGTCTTCCATGTACAAAGTCAACTTCTGGAACGAGGCTCCCAGCATTGTTATCTCTCGGCTTGACAGACCTGCCTTCATGTTTGCTATTGACGAAGCACCTGACGATAAACCGTGGTATTTCGATATCCTCAATTTTCTGAAGAATAAAGAGTATCCGGCTGGGGCATCCCGTCAAGATCAGAAGACTCTCAGGAGATTGGCGGGTAACTTCTATTTGAATCCGGATGGTGTCTTATACAGAAGAAATCACGACTTGGTGCTGCTACGTTGCGTAGACGAAAAAGAGGCGAAACTGCTCATGGAGGAAATACATGAAGGTACCTTTGGTACGCATGCTGGTGGGCATGCTATGACGAGGAAGCTGCTGCGGGCAGGTTATTTTTGGCTGACTATGGAGACTGATTGTTTCAAGTTCGCGAGGAAGTGCCACAAGTGCCAAATCTATGCTGATAAGATCCATGTGCCTCCGAGTCCTCTGAATGTGATGTCATCGCCATGGCCATTCTCGATGTGGGGAATCGATATGATTGGAAAGATCGAGCCGACAGCTTCTAATGGGCACCGGTTCATTCTAGTAGCAATCGATTATTTCACCAAATGGGTGGAGGCGGCGTCTTACGCAAATGTAACTAAGCAGGTGGTGGCCAGGTTCATCAAGAGAGATATCATTTGCAGATACGGGATCCCCGAACGGATAATCACTGACAACGGTTCAAACCTGAACAACAAAATGATGAAGGAGCTCTGTCAGAATTTTAAGATCGAGCATCACAACTCTTCTCCTTATCGGCCCAAGATGAATGGCGCTGTTGAAGCGGCCAATAAGAATATCAAGAAGATCGTTCAGAAGATGGTGGTGACCTATAAGGATTGGCATGAGATGCTACCTTTTGCTTTGCACGGTTATCGTACGACGGTACGCACATCAACGGGGGCAACCCCTTTCTCGCTGGTATACGGAATGGAGGCAGTGTTACCGCTGAAGGTTGACATTCCTTCCTTGAGGGTTTTACGAGATGTCCAACTTGACGAGGCAGAATGGGTGAAAGACAGGTTGAACCAACTGAGTTTAATGGATGAGAAGAGGCTAGCTTCTCTAGCGTACGGTCGTTTGTACCAGAGCCGAATGAAGAAAGCATATGATAAGAAGATACATCCTCGTAGCTTTCAGACGGGCGACCTTGTGCTGAAAAGGATTCTCCTGCCGCAGGCAGATCACAGGGGCAAGTGGACCCCCAACTACGAAGGGCCATACGTTGTCAGAAAAGTCTTTTCAGGAGGAGCTTTATTGTTGTCCACCATGGACGGTGAAGACTTTACGTCGCCTGTGAATTCGGACGCAGTTAAAAAATACTTTGCTTGAATTGACCCGCTGGACAGAAAAAAGAGAGTCCAGGCAAAAATGGGGCATCCTGGCGAACCAAAAACAGAATGAAAGGTTCGGGCAAAAGTTAGGGATAAAAATTGAAAAAATGTACACCCGCGAAGTTGAAAACCTACACTGGGCGGCTTCGGCAAAAAAGGGTATCCCGGTGAACTGAAAACCCGTAAAGGGCGGTTCACGCAAAAGTTAGGGATTTGAAAAGCAAATGGCTGCGGTCCGAATTTGATACTGCATTGAGCTTTGGTGCGGGAGAATATACTCGAGGGGTCGATTATCAGATACAATCTCTTCGGAAGTGTGGATACCAGGAAAAGCATTAGAGTCGGGCGAGTCATAGGAGGATCAATTCGTGATGTTTGTCTGCATCCCGTTGCCGACATGTGTACACCAAATTTAATTTGTCATCATATTTACGCTCCTTGTGCATACTTGTATATTTGCTGTGCGTAGCTTCCTCTTTTCAGGAGTTACATCCCGTGTACAAAACTCCGCCCATTCAGGGGCCCAATCAATAAAATATGTTATTCAGTATTTGATGCTGGTTCTTTACTGTTTTGTGCATGATAAAACGCCTAAGTTTAATGAAACTAGCATGTGTACAACGTCACTGGGCCTTGCCAATAATTTCTAAAACTTTGAATTAACTGAAAACGATGTCACTAACGTTAACCTGAATAGATTTGGTTGCATAGGCTTGTCTTGTCTTGTTTGCGTTGTTGCAGGGTTCATAGCCGTATGAAGAGGACGATCAAAAGATTGCAGTAACGAAAGACTCGCTCCCCACGCAGGTCGCGCTACTGAGATAACAATGTTCCTTACTGAAGAAAGATCGAATTCCCCAGCTAGTCGTGGCTTATTCAAAGGACATGCTCCCAAAGTCGGTTATCCTCAGCAGAGTTTGGTGATTCCTAGATCGAAAGCTGTATTCAGACAGTGCATCTCAAGCAGAGTGGTTTAGTCTCAGAAGATTAATATTTCCAATTGGTGAGCTGTATTCAGGCAGTTTACCTTTCCCCGCAGGGTCATTTACTCTCCCCCAGCGGAGTCAGTTGATTTTCCCCAAGAGAATCGTTCCAGCCCCAGTGGAGTTCTCTTTCCAGCAAGTGTTTTCATTCCTCCCAGTGGAACTCGAAGATTAAGACTCTCCCCGGCAGAGTTGGTTGGGCGCTCTGGCATTTATTTTACCAGAACATCGTGTGATACCCGTTCACTCTCCAGCAGAAGTCCAATCATACCAGGCGCATCTGCTATTCTCCAGCAGAGTTATATTCCCCAGCAGGGCTTTACTTCAATGAGGTGCTTGGTTTAAGTTCCCAATGTCCCAGCTGAGCCGACTTCACTCTTCCAGCATTTATGTTGCTGGAATAATTCCGTAGCACCTGGCTATCCCCAGCGGAGTCGGCATTGTCTTCAGCATTTATTTTGCCGAAGCGGTTTCCTATATCCCAGCAGTTCAAGTCTGCATTTGCATTGGCATATAATGGCATATTTGCATCCACCAAATAAACGTGCAGCATTCCCATGTCGAATGGGGCATTGCGTCATTGTCAAACATATGCATTTTTGAAGCATAAACCAGGTTGGCTAACCGTTTGTTTCAAGTATTGTTATCTTGCAGGTGGAGAGAGCTCTTGCTCGAATGAATTATCAAACATTCAAGATCTCTCGACGTGAGACATTAAACGAAAATGTCAGCTTTGACATTATTCCCCACAAGAGTTATTCGGTTAAGTTCTCCTCGTCTCCGAACAGAGTTATTTGTGTAAATTTCTCTTGTTTTCCCCGCTAGAGTTAGTAGGCAAAATATCTCCTTGTCCCCAAGCAGAGTTATTTGTCATCAAAGGGTTTCCTGAATCAGAATTTCAGAGGCTACCGCCCGCTATCCGAGCAGGTGTCCGGTAGTTTGGTTTCCAAGTATCCCCAATAGAGTCCGCCTCAAAGTTGTTGTAACGTCAGTGCTAAGAAGTTTGTGGGTTGGGACCAATGGAGGAATGAGTCCTGACGTGGACAATTTTATTGACGGGTTTTCTTCGTGCTAGAGAAGTGGGTGTCCTAACGTGGGCAGATTCATTTCCCCGGGTTGACGATATGTGCTAGTCCTAACGTGGACAGATTTGATTTCTCCATATCGATTGAATGTGAAGTCATGACGTTGACAAAGTTGATTACTCTTCGTGTTGGTGTCCTGACGTGGACCATTTATTTCTAGCAGATATCTTTATTTGTAATGGTGAAATGTGCGTCCTGACGTGGACAAGCTTATAGTTCTTCGTGATGACAAGATACGAGAATCCTGACGTGGACAAATTTATCCTTCTTCGTGTTGTTGGCGAAGTGTGTGCCCTGACAGGGACGAGCTTTATTTCCCCAGCAAGTCGAAGACGCGCGAGTCCTGACGTGGACAAGTTTTTCTTCAGCAGGTCGAGAGGTGAGTCCTGACGTGGACAGATTTATCTTCCTTCATGTCGACGCAGCATGAGTCCTTACGTGGACAAATCAAGACGAAACGTGAGTCCTGACGTGGACAAGTTTATTCCTTACGTGGAAAGAGAAGTTTTAGTCCCTTACGTGGAAAGAGGTGTTGCTTACGTGGAAATATGGGAGTCCTTACATGGACAAATCAAGAAAAGATTGATTCCTTACGGGGAAAGATGAGTTTACTCCTTACGTGGAAAGATCGAGTCCTTACATGGACATATCAAGTTGGATTCCTTACGTGGAAATAAGTTGGTTTCCTTACGTGGAAAGATGTGATTCCTTACGTGGAAAGATGTGATTCCTTACGTGGAAAAAAGATGTGATTCCTTACGTGGAAGAAAGAGGTGTTCCTTACGTGGAAAGATTGGAGTCCTGACGTGGACAGATCAAGATAAGATTGTGATTCCTTACATGGAAAGAAGATGGTTTCCTTACGTGGAAAGTTTAGTCCTGACGTGGACAGATTCAGAAAAAAGATGTGTTCCTTACGTGGAAGAATTTAGTCCTGACGTGGACAGATCTAGGCGAAGTTTATTCCTGACGTGGAAGAGTTTAGTCCTGACGTGGACATGTACAGAAGATATGATTCCTAACGTGGACGATTTATTTCTGATGCAATGCAGATGAATTATCCCCAGCAAAGTTGCTGAGATTTTTCCAGGTTGACGGCAGATAGAGTCCTAACGTGGACAAGCAAAGTTCTATCCTTGCGATGATAGAATCTTTTTCAGGCTGATGAAAATAATCCCCAACACGTTGCTAATGGATCAGTGGGTTGCCGTAACAGTTAGATTCAGTTGATGAATGTCGTTCCCCAAGCAGTGGTGCAGTTTATTTCCGCGGTTGGCAAATTTCCGGGTTCTTAGTATTCAACCGTCTCGTACCTCGAATGTTTGAAGGCCGTTTTCTCTTCACCCAATCGGGTCCAAGTCGCTTGAATAGGGGCAGCTGTTGCACCCTAAAATTTTCCTAACCTATTTCATTTGGTTTATGTTTCAATTGCATTAGCATTTGCATATAGAGTCATGTACATAGTCTAATCATCTGCATAGCATAACATAGCAAGTCATCCAACAAGGGACCAAGTATTATTCTCATCTCTATGAGCCTATCAAGAGGTTATTATTCTAATTCAAGCATATTCAAGTCTTCAGAGAGAAATTGAAAGCTAAGAAGTCAGTTGGATCAAGCAGTGAATCTATCTCCTATCTGGGGGTATCTGAGGATCATCAAAGAAGTTGTGAGCTGTGAATTGAGTTGAGCATGGAGAGTATATGGACATCATGAGAGACTTAGAAAGTCAGTTGGAGAAGGAGACAAGTCATTGATATGATCACAAGAGTTGCAGTTGAAGACAGTCAACTAGGGTTTCATCTGGGTCAACCCTAGGTCAACCCTGAGTCAAATGACTGATTGAAAGGCATTGAGGTCTATTGGAGAGATGCGGGGTTCATCATTTGGCATGTAGAGAAGGATATGGTGATATGCTAAGAAGAAATCAAGAGAAATCAAGGAGAAGAGGAGTTTCTAAATTAGGGTTTCTGTGTAAAATCCCTTGATTTAGGACAAACTTCCAAGCAAGATAAGTCAAAATGCAAGCTTAAAATGGATCCTTGGTCAACATGAAACTTGTAGAGGATCTCAAGACCTTTAATTTGAGTGGTGGAAGATATCAAGGAGATTTATATAACTCAAGTTATGGTCCTTGCAAGTTACAGGTCATTTGGGGTATCTGAAATTTTGTCTGTGAAAGTTACTTGTCTTCCAAGCTACTTTTACTCCTCAAGGAGATTTCAAATGAATTTCTGGTCAACATAAGAGTTGTTCCTCATTGTCTTAGATTTCTAGAATGGTATGGTATGACTTCATATGATTTGTGGAACTCTACTTATGGTCTTGGCAAGCAAAGGGTATTTTGGTCATTTGAGAATTACAGGTCATTTCAAGCCTATGCCCAAAACCCATACAAGGAGGCTTCAAATGGAAAACTTCACAACATAAAACTTGCTCCAAATGAAATTTTGAGTCTATAAAAGTGACCATGAAAGATTGGAAAGGCTCATGGCTCAAGGTTTCAAAATTGGTGAATTTAATGAATAAAAAATGACCTAAATTTGAGATTTTTCATAATTTGGCCAAATGGGGTGAAATTATAGGTCATTTTGATTGGAAAAAATGTTTTAAGAACATTGGAAAAAGTGTATTTTTGAGTTTGGTTCAAGATTTGAGAGTTATACTTGGTTACTTACAAAAGAAGTTACATAATCCAAATCCAAGGGAAAGTGTGCATGGGAAGTTTCTCCAAGCTTCTAGGGCTTTCTATTCTCATCTATATATTGAATGAAGTAACTCCATGCCATGGTTGGTGAATCATTGTGATCAAAACACAAGTTATACACAATTCTTCCATTTTTGCAAAACCTCTCAAACTTCATCAAATCTCCATCAATTTCCATTTTTCTTGATCTGATCATCATCAACATCTTCCATAGATCACATTTCCATCAGAATTTGGTAGAATTGAAGAAGAACTCGTGCTAACCACTTCCATCATCCAAGGAGCAAGAAAGTTGGAATTGCAAGATTCAAGAGGCTTGGACAAGATTCATTGCATACAAAACTCATAATCAAGTTCCCTGATCCATTTCCACTCATTGCAAGCATTGGATCAATAGAATTCAGCACCTGTTTCCACCATTTACACCAGGTTGGTAATCCATTCGATTTGATTGATTTAGTTAGAATTATAGAGAATTGTTAGCATAGAACTGTTAGGATAGGTTAGATGATTGATTTTGGTGAGTTTGAGGAAGTTTCATGAAGGTTAACAATGGTGTACCAAAACTGTTGGAGCTTAGAACTTCAAGGATAATGCAAGATAATCTTAGGTTAATAGCTTAGAATGATTAGGGAAAGATGTAGATTATGTTAGGGCAAGAATTAGAAAGAATTGAGATGGTTGATAGCAGGTGATAATGGTGGAATCCGAATGTTGCACTCATCGGGTTTGGTTATTGGTTGAGTTTTAGAAGGAGCTGATGATATGGCTGTGTAGAGGGAAGAAAATGGATCGTTTTTGCTTTTTGTATCGTGTGATTTCATGGTGAATGGAGAGAGAACAAGGAGATGGAAGGTGCGTGTATGGAGGGAAATTTTCTGAAACCCTAGGGTTTCTAAGGTTGAAGACGAAGCGAGGGCCACACAATTGCTTGTTTAACCTTGACTCTAAGACCAATCCAACGGCCGTGGTTTAAATGAAAATGGAGGGAGATCCTAAAGGCTAAACGCACCGTTTCACTTATTTTTCTGACTGGGCTTTGGTTTCAGTTACTAATAACACCCCCTATCTTCAGGCCCAAACCTAAAATGAACTAAATCTTTACTATTCGCACCGTTTATTGTTTTTTTAATTTTTGTTATAGTTTCTGAGTGCATTGGGCCCATACGCGCTTGCTATGCGCGCCCCCAGTCTGGGCCCATTTTGTTGTTTTAACTAGAATTCATTACTTGATGCACCCCTCAGCCAATTTAATTCCTTTTAATTTTTTCTTAATTCATTTCATTTCTTTAAAAAAATCATAAAAAATTGGAATATGCATGATTTTAATTGGTTGTTTTTGCATAATGCTCATAATTTTGTCAAGAAAAATATCACACAAAAAAATTAATATTTCATTTTATTTTCATATTTTTGGCATATTTTTCTTTTAAATAGGATTAAATGATGTTTAGTTTAGTGCATGAATTTGTTAATTTTGGTTTGATTAGATGCTTTAACATTTTTGATCCATTCTTTTTAGGTTGATTAGCTTAGACCTTTATCTTGTATATGAAATTTAGTTCATATTTTTAGGACTTAATTTTAGGTGATTTGTTTAGGTGTGATTAGCATGATCAAAACTAGGGTTTAGGAGATAACATAGGAGAATTAAATCATTTCTTTCATGAGTTGTAGATTAAATCTTTGGGGTATGGGACTATAGGGATTATGGGTAGCTAATAGATCCCTTATAAAATATTAGGATTCCCCTACTGCTATTAGTATACTGCTTATATCTGTTTGACTGTGTGGTGTGCCCTCTCTAGGGTTATTTTCGTTTGTCTGTGTGGGGTATTGGGTTTGCTTGGGGATTGGGAGAGCTGAAGACCTGAGAAGATGAAGCCCATTTGGAGATCAAGAGATTGAATACCAACTTCCAGAGTTGATGAGGAGCATCCTTTGCTGGCAGCTGTTGAAGGCTATAGGGTTTAGGAGCTAGGCAGAGCTCTAGAGTAGCAAACTTGATTCATAAACATGGAAGGTCTTGATTGCCTCCATTCCTCTCTGTGATGCAGAGTCTCTCTAAGACACTCACCCCCTTCCTTTGGAAGGCTTGGTGATAGTGTCTAAGAGATAGAACTCTTGAGAGAGATATTCTATGTGTTGTTAGCAGTCTGTTTGCCACCCTTGGTGGTCAACTAATTGCTTAACACCCAGTTCACTCTTGTGATTGCTTCCTCAGCTTGGAGATTGAGGCTTGGAGAAAAGCCATTGCAGATGGGAGATTGATGACAAAGACCATGCTTGAAGGCTGCGGAGATGGAGATTGATGCTTGCTGAAGCTTGTAGCTGTTTGGAGATGATTTGAAGACAGATGTTGATGCAGAGCTGCTGTGGCTGTTTATTTTTGTTGTTTTTGATTTTTGATGTATTGATTGAATTTCCCTGACTGTATTGTTTGCTGTTTAACCTGTTAGGTTGAAAGTGAATCCTGTTCACTTTTGCCTATTGTTTTCTTGGTTCGAGGTTGAGTGGGACTCCATTTCCTCGCTTGTATTGTTGCATCCATGCATTTTACTGCTTTATCGTATATATCTGCTATTGTTTCTGTTTCCGTCTATTCCCTTAGGATCTCTGTTTCTCTCTGTGCAAGAGAGGAGCATGATAGACATTAGGTCTTAACCCATGCATGATAACATTAGGTTAGTTTGATTCCCTTCGCAACCGTAAGTTAGAGTTCTGTCTCTTCTTTTCTCAAAACAAACAGAAAAACACAATAAAGATTTCAAACACAATAAAAGACACTTCTTCCGTAAAAGAATGTGAACTCATCAAAACGTCATTTTTGTCCGCTTGGACCAGTAATCAGAAAACCCTTTTTCAGAAGGAATAAAAGCAATCAAGACAGACTTGTGTCGTATGTGGCCCGAACTACGTTTGCTCTGATCTTTCATGCTGTATGAAAGTACGTAGGCATAGAATGCGATATCCTAGCGAGCAACCTTCCCCTCCTTTCCCGTAGGTAGGCGAACTACGTTGACTCTGATTTCTCGTTCCAGACGGGAATACGTAGGCATAAAGTGCGATACTTTGCCGAGTCATTTTATTTTCTTTTTAACCCCTGACCTGTAGAGTAGATAGAATAACAATCCATACCCGAAAACAAGCATGGATCCCGTCGAGTACGACGGACGTGAGGGGTGCTAATACCTTCCCCTTGCGTAACCGACTCCCGAATCCAGGTTTTGGTTGCGATGACCATTCCTTTCCCGTCTTTGCGCGAGGTTTACTCTGAGCGTTTCCTTTCCCTCCTGTGGGATAAATAACACACGGTGGCGACTCTTCTGTTCAGCCGGCGCCGATTTTCGCAGTAGCGACAATGCCGAGGCAAATGCAGACTCGAACTGCTGGGATACAGAAACTGCCTCAGCAAAATAAATGCTGAAAACAACGCCGACTCCGCTGGGGATAGCCAGGTGCTACAGAATTATTCCAGCAAACTAAATGCTGGAAGAGTGAAGTCAACCCTGCTGGGGAATAGCTCTGCTGGGGAATAGCAGATGAGCCCGGTATGATTGGACTTCTGCTGGGGAATGAATGGATATCACACGGTATGCTGACAAAATAAATGCCAGGGCGCCCAACCAACTCTGCCGGGGAGAGTCTTAATCTTCGGGTTCCACTGGGAGGCAGGAAAACACTAGCAGGAAAGAGATCTCCGCTGAGGACGAACCAATTCTCTTGGGGAAAATCAACTGACTCCGCTGGGGGAGAGTAAATGACCCTACTGGAAAGGGTAGACTGCCTGAGTACAGCTCACGAGTTGGAAATGTTAATCTTCTGAAGCTAAACCACTCTGCTTGAGATAGGGGAATCCTTCTGGGGGACACCGCACTGTCTGAATACTGCCTACAATCTTGGAATCGCCAAACTCTGCTAAGGATAAACGACTTTGCTGGAGAATGTCCTTCGGATAAGCTACGACTAGCTGGGGGATTCGATCCTTCCTCAGTAAGGGACGTTGTTATCTTGGAAGCACGACCTGCGTGGGGAGCGAGTCTTTCGTTACGAGCTTCTGGTCCATACTGCAATCTTTTGATCATCCGTTTCATATGGCTACGAACCCTGCAACACCACAAACAATACAAGACAAGTCTATGCAACCAAATCTATTCAGGTTAGCGTTAGTGACATCATTTTCAGTTAATTCAAAGTTTTAGCAATTATTGGCAAGGGCCAGCGGCGTTATGTACTTGCTAGTTTCATTAAACCTAGGCGTTTATCATGCACAAAACAGTAAAGAACCAGCATCAAATACTGAATAACATGTTTTATTGATTGGGCCCCTGAATGGACGGAGTTTTGTACACGGGATGTAACTCCTTAAAAGAGGAAGTTACGCACAACAAATATACAAGTATGCACAAGAAGCATAAATATAATGACAAATCAAATTTGTACACATGTCGGCAACGGGATGCAGACGAACATCACGAACTGATCCTCCTATGACTCGCCCGACTCTAATGCTTTCCCGGTATCCATACTTCCGAAGAGATTGTATCTGATAATCGACCCCTCGGGTATATTCTCCCGCACCAAAGCTCAATGCAGTATCAAATTCGGACCGCAATCATTTGCTTTTCAAATCCCTAACTTTTGCGTGAACCGCCCTTTACGGGTTTTCAGTTCACCGGGATACCCCTTTTTGCCGAAGCCGCCCAGTGTAGGTTTTCAACTTCGCGGGTGTACATTTTTTCATTTTTATCCCTAACTTTTTCCCGAACCTTTCATTCTGTTTTTGATTCGCCAGGATGCCCCATTTTTGCCTGGACTCTCTTTTTTCTGTCTAGCGGGTCAATTTTAAGCAAAGTATTTTTTAACTGCGTCCGAATTCACAGGCAACATAAAGTCTTCACCGTCCATGGTGGACAACAATAAAGCTCCTCCTGAAAATACTTTTCTGACAACGTATGGCCCTTCGTAGTTGGGGGTCCACTTGCCCCTGTGATCCGCCTGCGGCGGGAGAATCCTTTTCAGCACAAGGTCGCCCGTCTGAAAGCTCCGAGGATGTATCTTCTTATCATATGCTTTCTTCATTCGGCTCTGGTACAAACGACCGTATGCTAGAGAAGCTAGCCTCTTCTCATCCATTAAACTCAGTTGGTTCAACCTGTCTTTTACCCATTCTGCCTCGTCTAGTTGGACATCTCGTAGTACTCTCAGCGAAGAAATCTCGACTTCCAGCGGTAGCACTGCTTCCATTCCATATACCAACGAGAACGGGGTTGCCCCGGTTGATGTGCGTACCATCGTACGATAAACGTGCAAAGCAAAAGGTAGCATCTCATGCCAGTCCTTATAGGTCACCACCATTTTCAAAACGATCTTCTTTATATTCTTATTGGCCGCTTCCACAGCGCCATTCATCTTGGGTCGGTAAGGGGAGGAGTTGTGATGTTCGATCTTAAAATTCTGACAGAGCTCCTTCATCATTTTATTATTCAGGTTTGAACCGTTGTCAGTGATTATCCGCTCGGGGATTCCATATCTGCAAATGATATCTCTTTTGATGAATCTGGCTACCACCTGCTTGGTCACATTTGCGTACGACGCCGCTTCCACCCACTTGGTGAAGTAATCAATTGCTACTAGAATGAACCGGTGTCCATTAGAAGCTGTCGGCTCGATCTTTCCAATCATATCGATTCCCCACATCGAGAATGGCCATGGTGACGACATCACATTCAGAGGACTCGGGGGCACATGGATCTTATCAGCATAGATTTGGCACTTGTGTCACTTCCTCGCAAACTTGAAACAGTCAGTTTCCATAGTTAGCCAAAAATAACCTGCCCGCAGCAACTTCCTTGTCATAGCATGCCCACCAGCATGTGTACCAAATGTACCCTCATGTATTTCCTCCATGAGCAGCTTTGCCTCTTTTTCGTCTACGCAACGTAGTAGCACCAAATCGTGATTTCTTCTGTATAAGACACCATCTGGATTCAAATAGAAATTACTTGCTAATCTCCTGAGAGTCTTCTGATCTTGACTGGATGCCCCAGCCGGATACTCTTTGTTCTTCAGGAAATTAAGGATATCAAAATACCATGGTTTATCGTCAGATGCTTCGTGAATGGCAAACACGAAGGCAGGTCTGTCAAGCCGAGAGATAATAATTCTGGGAGCCTCATTCCAGAAGTTGACTTTGTACATGGAAGACAAAGTGGCCAGGGCGTCAGCCATCTGATTCTCCGCTCGCGGTACATGATGCAATTCAACCTTGTCGAAGAAAGGCAACAATTTCCTCGCATAATTCATGTACGGTATCAAATTGGGCTGACGTGTCTCCCATTCCCCTTTTATTTGATTCACCACCAGAGCTGAGTCTCCGTATACGTCCAGATTTTTAATTCGCAAATCAATGGCTTCTTCAAGCCCCATGATGCAAGCTTCGTATTCGGCTTCACTATTGGTAACTGGAAAGGTCAATCGAGCAGTAAACGGGATGTGCGACCCGTGTGGAGTAGTGATGATTGCCCCTATTCCGCTACCGTAGGCATTCACAGCTCCGTCAAATATCAACTTCCATTTGGAACCCAATTCTGGTCCTTCGTCTGGCAACGGCTCTTCACAATCTTTCATCTTTAGGTACATGATATCCTCGTCAGGAAAATCAAACCTCATCGATTGGTAATCTTCAATAGGCTGCTCTGCCAAGTACTCAGACAATACACTCCCCTTTATAGCCTTCTGCGAGACATACTGGATGTCGTATTCAGTCAAGACCATCTGCCAACGGGCAATTCTCCCTGATAACACCTGCTTTTCGAATACATATTTGATAGGATCCATCTTCGATATGAGCATGGTTGTATGATTCAGCATGTATTGCCGCAAACGCTTGGCGGCCCAGTCTAGCGCGCAACAAGTTTTTTCAAGCATTGAATATCGAGATTCACATTCAGTAAATTTCTTACTCAAGTAGTAGATCGCATGCTCTTTTCTCCCTGTCTCGTCGTGTTGACCGAGAACACAACCCATACTTCCCTCAAGAACTGTCAAATACATAATCAAGGGTCTCCCAACCACTGGGGGTATCAAAATAGGAGGCTCCTGCAAATACTGCTTTATTTTATCGAACGCCTTTTGACAATTTTCGTTCCACGTTACAGCCTGGTCTTTTTTCAACAGCTTGAATAATGGTTCACACGTAGCTGTTAGGTGAGATATGAACCAAGCGATGTAGTTCAACCTCCCTAAAAACCCGCGCACCTCTTTCTCTGTTCTAGGCGTCGGCATCTCTTGTATTGCTTTTATTTTAGCAGGATCAACCTCTATTCCTCTTTCACTCACGATAAACCCCAGCAGTTTACCCGATCTCACCCCGAAGGTGCACTTGTTAGGGTTCAGTCTCAGCCTGAACTTCCTAAGCCTTTTGAATAACTTCAGCAGATTCACCAAATGCTCTTCCTCCGTCTGGGATTTGGCAATCATATCGTCAACATAAACTTCGATCTCCTTATGCATCATATCATGAAAGAGAGTCGTCATTGCACGCTGATACGTTGCCCCAGCATTCTTGAGTCCGAAGGGCATCACTTTATAACAAAATGTTCCCCAAGGCGTTATGAAAGTAGTCTTCTCCATGTCCTCTGGCGCCATTTTGATCTGATTATAGCCCGAGAAGCCATCCATGAAGGAGAATACAGAGAATTGAGCAGTGTTGTCAACTAGCACATCGATATGAGGAAGCGGAAAATCATCTTTCGGGCTCGCTTTATTTAAATCACGGTAATCTACGCACATTCTCACTTTACCGTCTTTCTTTGGTACTGGTTCAATGTTAGCGACCCATGAGGGATATTTTGTCACAGCCAGGAAACCAGCATCCCACTGTTTTTGAACCTCTTCTTTAATCTTCACTGCCATATCGGGTCTAGTTCTGTGAAGCTTTTGCTTGACCGGCGGGCATTCTTCTTTCAACGGCAGACGGTGCACAACCATATTTGTGTCAAGCCCCGGCATGTCTTCATACGACCAAGCGAACACATCACTATACTCTCTGAGAATTTCAACCAGTCTTCGCTTGATGTCGTTCTGCAGCGCGGCTCCTATGTGGATATTCTTTTCAACCCCTTCCTACCCCAGGTTAATAATTTCGATGACCTCCTCATGAGGCAGAATGACTCGTTCTTCTTGCTTCACCAACCAAGACAATTCTTTAGGTACGTCACCATCTTCAACAATCTCTTCTTCGGCCTAAAATACCGGGTGCTCAAAGTCGAGACGAATCATAGGTGGTTCAATGATGTCATCTGAAAGTGTTATCCTGCAAAAGGAATGGTTAAATGCTTCAAAATGCGTATAAAGCGAATAACCACGTTGCCTTTTTATTGTAAACACAAAACAAGAAAAAAACAGAGAGCGCAATATTTGTACATGAAAAAACGCCTTTTATTTAATGATTAAACACGCAATGTTCATAACAGCACGGCCCTAAGCAAATCATGATGCCCCGGGCAAGGCACCAGATTGTTCAACAATTAAAAAAACAAAGCATTACTGTTTAAGAGTCACGGGAACAATCTCCTGAATAGACCAATTGCACAATCCCTGTCCTGGCACGCTCGGCTGAATCCAGGCGTCCATATCACAGTCGCTGTCTCCTTCGTCAGGCTCTGAAGCAGCGTTGATGGTCTCGTGACATACTCCACTAGCAGTGATGGTTATTGGTCCTCTGAAACGGGGTGCCCCCACAACAGGTGTTGATGACGACGGTTGATATCCCAGCCCAAATCGGTCCATCTTCACAGGAATATCCAACACTTTGCCCCAGCCCTTTGTCTCACCAGTCTCTACTAGAGCTTGAGCTTCCTTATACGACGAGACGGCTACCTCTGACACTTTACTCGGCCCGGGACCTTTGTCTTTGATGCGCAACCCTTCAAATGCCTGACAGGGTGTTTCGTGAATCTCGTCGTCGACCTCCACATACTTAAATGATGACAGATGGCTGACTAGTATATCTTCTTCTCCGCATACAGTAACCACGTTGTCTCCTACCATATATTTCAACTTTTGATGCAAGGTAGACGTGACTGCCGCAGCACCATGGATCCAGGGTCGTCCGAGAAGGCAGCTGTATGCTGGCTGGATGTCCATGATATAAAATTCAGTTGCGAAAACCTCCGGCCCCACCTGTAGAGGCAATGTTATAGATCCAAAAATTGTCCTTCGCGTACCATCAAATGCCCTGACTACCAAGTCACTGGGCGTGCACAGGATTCCTCTGACATCTAGTTTCATCATCGCTTTCTTGGGCAGCACGTTCAAAGACGATCCGGTGTCTACCAGTACATGAGACATGACTGATCCTCTACACTCCACAGAGACGTGCAACGCCATATTGTGCTCTCTCCCCTTCGGGGTCAAATCAAAATCGGTAAAGCCCAAGCTATGGCCTGCATTCACATGCGCCAACACCCCCTCCAGCTGATTCACGGAAACATCTTAGGGTACGAAGGAAGTATCCAGGACTTTCAATAATGCATTTCTGTGAGCTTCAGAACACAATAGAAACAACAGTATAGATATCTTTGACGGCGTCTGTTGCAGATGATCAACAATCTTATAATCACTTTTACGAGTCAAGCACATGAACTCTTCCACATCTTTCGATGTCGTTGCTTTTTCGTTTCCCTGCATTGGGACATTCTCAATCATCTTTCCCTTTCCCTTCGCCAGCCTTTCAGCCTCTACCTCAGGCGATATGAAGATCCTCCCACTTCTTGTCATACCTCCGGTACTGACAACATTGTCTACAGTCTCAGCCGGCTGCTTATTAACATCAATCTTCACCCCATCACAATACACTTCCAACCCATAGGACCAGGGGACTGCCTTAGTGCTCTCGTACGGGATTGGTCCGGCCTTGGTGATGGTGATCGGTGGTCGCTGGGCCGGTGCCGTTATAGTGATCGTTTTCCGAGGAATCGTCACAGTAGCCACATCACTTTGCTTGTCTGCTAATACCCCTGCAGGTTCTTCAATTGCTGCTCTGTCAAATTGCAGTGTGCCGCCATCTATTAAAGCCTGAATACCCTTCTTTAAGTCATCACAACCCCCAGCTAGGGTCCAGCACTCTAAGCAGTACTCGTCACAACCTGGATACACACCACCCTGCAATAACCTGCTCTTTATCTCGCACAACGGTGTCTTTAGATCGTCGACATTCATAATCAAATTCAAACCCTCCTCTGTCAAAATGGCGTTTGCCCCATGGTTGGGCATGGGCTTTTGCACTATATTCGGACCCGCCGTTCCAAAATTGATAGCCTTACTATCCAATAGATCCTGCACTACATGCTTGAACGCATGGCAACCCTCTACATCGTGGCCCGGAGCCCCGGAGTGGAATTCACAGTGCCTGCTGGCATCATAACCATACGGAGGAGTGCCTGTTATTGGTGCCAGAGTTCTTTTCTCCACCAAGTTCAAACCCAATAACGTCTGTAGCAAATCTGCATACGTTGAAGGAGGCTTTTCAAACACCCTCCTTGGTTTGCCCCCCTGGAATCTGCGCTGGGTAGGCTGTGCCCCCTGCTGTGGTTGTTGTTGCTGTTGTTGTTGTTGAAATGGAATAGTAACGCTTGCCACCTGCTGCGGCTGATTGTACTGGTTTCGACCTCTGCCCCGGCCTCGGCCTCGGCCCCCAAACACTGCGCTTGCATCGCCCTGACGGCGCCCACCAAAAGCCTTTCTGTTACTGCCAGATGCAGTAGATTCCTCAGCTTGGAATCTTCCCTGTTTAATGTTGCTTTCAATCTTTTCTCCCATCAGGATTAAGTCTGAGAAACTGCCCAAAGAGGTGTGAAACAACTTGTCATAAAACATGCCGGTGAATGTTCATATGAACATGTCATTCATTTCCTTGTCCTCTAGAGGAGGATGGACCCTAGCAGCCATGTCGCGCCATCTCTGCGCATACTCTTTGAAGCTCTCACCCTTCTTCTGGGGCAACCCTTGCAATTGGACCCGGTTGGGTGCCAAGTCGCTGTTATACTTATAGTGAGCTACAAATGCTTCTGCCAGCTGCTTCCATGTATTTATATGAGTTGGTTCCAATCCCATATACCACTCGAGGGAAGGGCCTGACAAGCTATCTTGAAAGAAATGCATTAGCATCCTCTCATCGTTAAAATACGTCGACATCCTTCTGTAATATGACCGCACGTGCACTTTTGGACAGGTGTCCCCCTTATACTTATCAAATGTGGGAGCTTTGAATTTGATTGGCACCCTCAAGCCGGGAACCAGACCCATTGTTGACATATCTAGTCCGACAGCACTTTGATTCACGACCCCCCTCATCTGCTCCTCTAGCATTCTGATTCTCTGAGAGTCATCCATCGGCCCTTCGAAACCTCCACCGGAGAAAGCGTCCTCTTGCTGGTCTTCTTGCTAGTTACCATTCCCAGCTCCATACCCATCGTATCCATTGTTACGGCCAGCTCTAATCTGATTCATTATCGGGCCTCGCCCTCTGTTGCCGTACCCCGGAGCAACCCCAGCAGGTCCAAAAGCCATTAACCCAGCGCCATTTCCATTTCCGAATCCGCCATAACCCTGATTAGTCATACCGAACCCGTCCTGCCCGAAGCCTTGAGCATTGAAACCGTACTTCCCAGTATTATCGAATCCCTGGTCATTGAACCCGAATCCAGCATTACCGAAGCCATTGCCTCCCATATTATCACCCAGGTTAACATCTCCAAGCCCAACATTGTGGACAGCAGTCTCGTTCCCAATTCCAACGTTACCGTTCCCGGCAGCAGCGCCGTTATTCACATTGACAGCAGGTATGTTGACTACAGGTGGAGCCACTGGTGTGGGAGTACCATCCCCATGAACAGTGTCGACTCGCACAGACTGATGATCCTCATTTCCATGCCCAGCATTTCTGACCAACAGGGGCTGCACCAGAGCTTGCAAATTCTCCTGCCCTTTCGCAATGGTCTCCATTGTCTGCATGAAGAGCGCCAGCTTCTCACGCATATCTTGCATCTCATTCTGCATTTGATCCATAATTCTTCGGCAGTTGGTACGAGTGGAGTATCGGTGCGGGCGCTGATCTTCAATCCTGAAAAGACCTGGTACAGTGCAAGCAATAAGATACCATTCAGTAATCACCTGTAATGCAATATGAATATGAATGCAATGCAATATGTGTTTGTGCATTAGGGAACATCATTCCCCGATTCTAGTGTGAATGTGCCAGTGCAGTGACAGTGCTGGCAATACGGTGATCGGAGCCGAATCATAGAAAGCCGCATATATTGCAGAGAAATCCATTAAGCCAAGAATACAAAATCACTGAGTGCAATAAGAAGGCATGACCTCAACCAACAATCCTGGTGATGGTCAGCACTATGCAAATAAAGCATACATATTAATACATGAAACGATCAAGTACTCCCATATGCCTGGTATTCCTCTAACAACTTCTTAGTCTCTGGATGACTTGGTCGGGTAAGCAGACCCTCGACAAGCTGGTTTCTTCTCTTGAGAACACGTCGCACGTCACCAGCGGTTTCTTCCCATGCCCCTTCTCCGAAGCGATCCTCTAGCTTCCGCTTCTGAGACACGGCTTTATTCCTGCCTTCGATGGCCTTGTTCAATGCATTCTGGAGACTATATCGGGTCATCACCTCTTCTTCATACTTCTTAATGCTAGCCTTCAACTGCTCTACGAGTTCAGAAATTTGCTGCTTCAATTTATCTTCCCTCTTTTTGTTGTTGGTTAGCGTAGCATTCCATGTCTTGTTACAAGAAGAGATTTCCCGGTGAGCGGCATCGAGTGCTTTATTTTTGGACTCCAGCATGTCGTGAGAGCTTCTGAACTCTTGCCCCAGACGTTCACGCTTCTTTTTCTCTTCAGTCAACTCAGCGCCTAGCCTGTTTACTAGCTCGATCTGCTGTTGGAAAGCATGCACATCCTTGTTCTTCTCACTACGTATCTGAGCCAGCTCCTTTTCTAACCCCTCATTGATCTTCATCAAGGCTTCCTTTTCTTTAACAACTTGCTCGTAGACCTCCCTAGTAACAGTGGTTGGTTCTTCCACTGGAATATGAACAGGGACTGGTGCAGCTGGAAATGGCATCAGCAACTTACTTGCTCTCTCTTGGATCCAAACTTTGTAGGGTGCATAAGCCTGACAATCATTCTTCCCTAACAGTGGCTTCCCTCTTCTGTTGATACGCATCCATGCATGCTGAAGCTTGGCTAGTAACTCTCCCTTCAAATCACCGGTGAAGTACAGAGATTCCTGTACTTCTTCCTCCTTTGGTGGGTTCTTCAGCGCGTATCCAAACTGGCGGACAAATAGAGATGGGTTGTAATTGATACACCCTTTCCTTCCTATCAACGGAACATTAGGATACCCAGAACAACTGAAAATAAGCTCAGACCCCAGCAAGTCTCGGTCAAACCACTCAATGTCTTCAGAAGATAGCCTCATCATGCGCTCTAGCCAGCTAGCTGTAGTTGCACTATCCACAAAAGGTCCCTTCACGGGAAGATGGCTCTTAAACCACATGTTCAACAGCGGCACACAACAGTAAACAGTCTTTCCCCTTCTGTTTTCATTTTTGTAGTGCAATGAATGATAGAAGTCTCCAATCAAAGTGGGCACCGGGTTGCCAGCAACGAACAGATGGAAAGCGTCCAAGTCCACAAAATTGGGTAAGTTGGGAAACAACAGTATTCCGTAGATGCATAGAGCCAAGATAGCATTAAAGACTATCCAGCACCCGTTCTTGGCATACTCTTGAGCTTTGCCAACCAGAAAATCGAGGGAGAAACCTGGAACCCCTAGCCAAGAAGTCACTAATAGCTCAGCAGCGTTCATGTGCAAGGCCTTAGCTAAGTCCTCCAGCTTGGGCTCAGCGGCAGAGTGAATAAAGGGAACCTTGTTATGTACTGGTAGCTCAGTAAACTCTACATACTCTTCAATGGTAGGCCTCAAAATAAAGTCAGCAAACGTGAAACATCTCAATGCAGGGTCATAGAATTGCATCAAGGTGTACAGCCCATTCATCTCAACAGCAGTTGGCTTGCAGCACAGACACACGTTAATGGGATGCAATGATAATGGGTATGCAAAAAATGCAATGCAAATACATGCAACAGGGACTAAATGCCATAGCGGAGGAGCCTGAACCATATCAAAAGTCTCAGATAGACCCTCCAGAATTCCTCAAACCCTGGTCTCGGATAGACCCAAAACAAAGCTCCAACACTGGTCTCTGATAGACCCCACAACATAACTCTGACTGGTCTCTGATAGACCCCATATCATAACTCCAACTGGTCTCTGATAGACCTATTAACTCTCCATAAATACCCAGAATCTCAGATCAAGAAACAAACCGGTATCTGAAGGTCTAGTTACCTGCATAACCCCAAACCCTCTCACAGGTAGGTGTCCTAGTAACTGATAATGGTATGGCATCCTATGCGGTCGTCGGGGTCACAGACTTTCAGGGTTGATGATACGATTCCCAGAAGGAGTGGCATCATCAATTCCTGAAGAGGCCTCACTTAGCCAACTTCCAAATGATCGGTTCCCGGAGTCGACAATTCAGCTGACCAACAACCCCTTCGACCCAAAGGGTAGAAAAAGAAGTCAACCAGAAGAACCTCGTCCGAGTGTAGATTTCGTGGGACACTAATGCAAGCAAAGCCGGCACGCGCACACTACTTTCTACTCTAATTCTAGGTGCACTCAAGCCCAGGTCCGGCTTATCTCTCAATCATAGAACACCCGTCACACCCCAATACAACAATAATATCAATAATATAATGCTGATAGTAAAATACAGAAATATAAATCCATACAAAATCCTCGACGGGAAAACAAGCGCTAGGATTGACTCGCTTAAGGGACGTTGGATCTCAAATGCATAAGGAACTATCGCAGTCCTTAGCAGCCAGGGGGCGTTGGATCCCCAGCAGAGTCGCCAGCTGTCGCTACTGCGAAAATCGGCGCCGGATGAACAGAAGAGTCGCCACCGCGCGTTATTTATCCCAACGGAGGGAAAGGAAATGCTCGAGGTAAACCTACCGCAAAACGGGGAAATGAATGGTCATCGCAACCAAATCCTGGATTCGGGAGTCGGTTACGCAAGGGGAAGGTATTAACACCCTTCACGTCCGTCGTACTCGACGGGATCCACGCTTGTTTTCGGGTATGGATTGTTATTTCTATCTACGCTACAGGTCAGGGGTTAAAAGAAAATAAAATGACTCGGCAAAGTATCGCACTTTATGCCTACGTATTCCCGCCTGGAACGAGAAATCAGAGTCAACGTAGTTCGCCTACCTACTGGAAAGGAGGGGAAGGTTGCTCGCTAGGATATCGCATCCTATGCCTACGTACTTTCATACAGCATGAAAGATCAGAGCAAACGTAGTTCGGGCTACGGAAGACACAAGTCTGTCTTGATTGCTTTTATTCCTTCTAAAAAAGGGTTTTTCTGATTAACAGTCCAAGCGGACAAAAATGACGTTTTGATGAGTTCACATTCTTTTACGGAAGAAGTGTCTTTTATTGTTGTTTGAAATCTTATTGTGTTTTTCTGTTTGTTTTGAGAAAGAAGAGACAGAACTCTAACCTATGGTTTAAAAGGGAATCAAACTAACCTAATGTTATCATGCATGGGTTAAGACCTAATGTCTATCATGCTCCTCTCTTGCGCAGAGAGAAACAGAGATCCTAAGGGATAAACGGAAACAGAAACAATAGCATATATACAATAAAGCAGTAAAATGCATGGATGCAGCAATACAAGCGAGGCAAGGGAGTCACACTCAACCTCAAACCTAGAAAATAACAGGCAAAAGCAAACAAAATTCGCTTTCAACCTAACAGGTTAAATGGCAAACAATACAGTCAGCGAAATTCAGACAATACATCAAAAATTAAACAGCTAAAAGAAACAGCAACAACAGTCTTCATCAGCATCAGTCCTCAAGTCAACACCAGTCTTCATCTTCAATCCTTCAAGCAAGATCCTTATCATCAGTCTGCAATGGCTTTTCTTCAAGTCTCAATCTCCAAGATGAATATTAGTCAACAAGATGAAATGGATGTTAAACAGCCAATTGCCTACCAAGGGTGGCTCACTGACTGTTAACATGATACAGACAATTTTCTCTCAAAAGTTCTATCTTTTAAATACATTCACTAATCCTTCCAAAGGAAGGAGGTGGATATTTAAAAGAGACTTTGAATCATAGAGAAAGGATGGAGGCAAACAAGACCTTCCATGTTTGTGAATCAAGTTTCCTACTCTGGGGCTCTGCCTAACTCCTAGACCCTACAACCTTCAACAGCTGCCAGCAAGAGATACTCCTCATCAACTCTGGAAGTTGGCCTTCATTCTTCTTTGATCTCCAATGGCCTTCATCATCAAAGTCTTCAACTCAGACCCCTAAGCCCCAAACAAGCCCAATACCCCCACACAGTCAAATGAAGTAGCCCTAGAGAGGGCACACCACACAGTCAAGCAAATACAAGCAGTATACTAATAGTAATAGTAAAATAGGGGAACCTAGTAATTTCTAAGGGATCTATTATCTACCCATAATACCGCTATAGTCCCATACCCCAAAAATTCAATCTACAACTCCTAAAAGAAATGATCTATTACACCTATGCCACACCTAAACCCTAGTTTTGGTTCTTCGAATCACACCTAAACAAATCATCTAAAATTTTAATCTAAAATCATGAATTAAATTTTATGTACAAGCTAAAGTTCTAAGCTAATCAACCTAAAAAGAATGGGTCAAAAATATTAAAGCATCTAGTTAAACTAAAATTAACAATATCATGAATCAAATTAAACCACTTTAAAAAGCTATTTAAAAGAAAAATATGCTAAAAATGCTAAAACAAAATTAAATTGGAATTTTATTATTTCTTAATTTTCTTAACAGAAATATGAACCTAATGCAAAAACAACCACTAAAAAATAAGCATTTTTCATTTTGTTATGATTTTTCAAAGAAATAAAATGAATTAAGTAAAATTAAAATGAATTAATTGGGTTAGGAGGTGCAGTTATCAATTATTCTAGTTAAAACAAGAGAATGGGCCCAGACTGGGGGGCGCGCATAGCAAAGCGTGTCTGGGCCCAATGCATGCTCAGAAAATACAAAAAAAAGAAAAAAAGAAAACGGTGCAATTAGCAGAAAATCTAGTTGAAAACACATTGGGCCTGAGTTGAGGGGGTGTGAAAAGCAACATTTGCTGAGCCCAGGGTTGAGTTTTAAGTGAAACGCATCGTTTCACCTTTGGAATTTCCCTCCGTTTCTCAAGTTTAAATGACAGCCCTACGATCAACTTCAGAGTCAATGAAATTAGACTAATCCAATGGCCAGGAGATCGTCTTCTCCAAATAGTTCTAGGGTTTCAGAAATTCCATATTCATGCATGAACTTTCCAGTCCATCGTGCTCCCTCATACCTTGATGAAATCTCACGATGTAAAGATCAAAAATGATCTACATCCTTCCCTCTACACAGCCATGGTATTATTTTCCCCTAAAACTCACTCAAGCATCAAACCCGATAGGTAGAAGATTCTGATTCCACCATTTTGCACTGATATCCATCTTGCCAATTCTTGCCAACTATTACACTAATACAATCCACACGCCATGCTGATCATTTTAAGCTATCTAGTGAATATTATCATGCATTAATCTAAGAGTTCTAAACCACAACAGTTCTTGCACTCCAATGGCAGCATCCATGAAATCTTCTCAAACTTTATGGAAATGATCCTCTAACCTAACCTAACAATTCTAACCTAATAATTCTCTAACATGCTAACTAAATCATGCTAATTCGATAGGATTACCAACCTGGTTTGATGATGAAAACAGGTGCTGAATTCTTCAGATCCAATGCTTGCAATGATCTGGATTTGATCAACACACTTGATCCTTGCTTCTGTATGCACTATCACTTGCTCAAACCTCTTGGATTCTTGTAACCACTTTTTCTTGCACTTTGAATGGTGAAGTTGGATAGCACGATTTCTTCCTCAATTCAAACAGATTTTGATGTGAATTTGATCCTTGAATGATTTAGGTGGTGATAGGATCAAGAACTTTGGAAATTGATGGAGATTTGATGGAGTTTGAAATGGTTTTGCAAAAATGGAAGAATGATGTATAACTTGGTATTTTGATCACAATGATTCACCAACCAATGCATGAAGCTACTCAATCCAATATATAGACACTCATGGACCTTTCTAGATATTGATAGAAACTTCTTGTGCACACTTTCCTTGAATTTTGGATTATGTTAACTTCCATTGTAAGCCACCTATCATAACTTCCAAATTTTGAACCAAACTCAAAAATCCACTTTTGCCAATGTTCTTAAAACATTTTTTCCAATCAAAATTACCTATAATTTCATCCCATTTGGCCAAGTTATGAAAAATCTCAATTTTAGGTCACTTTTTATTCATTAAATTCACCAAATTTGAAACCTTGAGCTATGAGCCTTTCCAATCTTTCATGATCACTTTTCTAGACTCCAAATGTCATTTGGAGCAAGTTTTATGTTGTGAAGTTTTCCATTTGAAGCTTCCTTGTATGAGTTTTGGGCATAGGCTTGAAATGACTTGTAATTCTCAAATGACCAAAATACCCTTTGCTTGCCAAGACCATAAGTAGAGTTCCACAAATCCGATGAAGGCATACCATACCTTTATAGAAATCTAAGACAATGAG